>JAOBYH010308845.1:0-16281 GCA_025403525.1 Umimayanthus kanabou | reverse complement strand
ATAACATTAATAAATAGTAATAATAATTATTATTATTATGATAAATAGTAATTATCATAATAATAATAATAATAAAAATAATAACAATATAAAAATAATCATAATCATAACAAAAAACTTTATTTCTGCAGGGTGGTTCATATAGTTACGAGGCTGGTATTCAGAAGTGCATTGTTGAAAAAATTTAAACTTAAAACACTACATTTAAAACAGGAGAAGATAGCCCTAAGAGAAGGTATCGCGACCAATCCTAATTACCTGATATATATTTTTACAAACGATGGTATTTTTAGTCAGCTGATGTGCTTCCACACGTGCTCGTGCCGTTATCAACTTCAAGAACAAAGTCTTAAAAAAGCCTAACTCGTGCCTCATAATTGTTTAATTTTGAAATGAAAAGATAAAATTAAAACAAAATTGTTACAATGGCCCAACAACTGTGCTAGCGAATTCATCTCGCGTAACGCATTCATCTGATCATGTGATGGACAATCGTGACACAAAACGAGCCTGACCATTTCCTCACAGGTATTTTAAAAATGCTTTGCTTAAGAGTTAATATATCAAATTGCACAGTCAATTTTACCTTCGTCTGTCCTTCCAAGTCTAAACGGTAAATTCCTGAAAGCAAAGCACTTGATCCTTTTAAGACTTTTCGAAATACTTTTCTTCTCAAATAATTAAACTCTTACAGACGACCTTTAGGTAACAAATGGTAAGCATATTAAACCACTTAGACGTTCGAAATGTTGTTTTGTTGAAAGATCCACTATCTTAATTATTTGTGGCATGTGCTACTAACAATCAGTTAATCAATCAATCAATCAATCAGTCAATGGATCAATAAAAGAATCAAAACGTATGCCCCGAGGGTCATTCTTTCATTCCCAGCCGGCTGTGTCATTTTTAAACCTGCATATCGCCTACATTTTGGTTCGCTTGCGGTCTGTGGAATATGGACCAAAACAGTTCTACCGCAGGCCTGTAGCAATCAAAAACATTGCCAGACGAACAGATTGTAAGTCTTATCGACTTTGTAAGCAACGTTCTCGAAATTTCCAAATCATGTACTTAAAGTCTGAAGCTGAGATATCATGTTACTTAAATAATGGCTTATCGTGCCATAGCGACACGAAAAAAATAAGAACGGAGCCGAATCCTCTACTCGTTGCCTTCAGCACGAGTAATGAAGGCACGCTCCTTTTCATTTCTGTTTTATTTCCTGACTAAGCCAGATTTCGCTACATAGGTATTTGCAACTTTCTGCGATCCATTCATGCAATTGATGGTGTTTTGTCTGACCTTTGCCACTTGGTGTATTACATCTCCACCAAACCGATAAAGAATCACAATAACTTCAGTTCTTTTCTTATCACTGTCAACAGCAGTGTCGTTTGAATTGACTTGATTGTAGCTATGAATCTGGACTCCAAGAAGAATTGTTTTACAGCAACTTTTGCATATGTCGCTTAACACAGAGTTCGTCATGAGAGTAAACTACAGTTGAGCAGATCGAGTTCTTCATCTCTGGTTTTCATAATTTCTTTTTCCTCGTGTTACAAACTAAAAAAAATAATAGCATCCAATATCTCTTCGAGCTTTTGGAGAAGCTCGTTTATAGTTGCTTCTCGCAAAGATTTCCTCGAAAAGAAAAATATTGACGTCTGCAGCTGAAATAGGTTTTGCCTTAACAAAATATCAGTTGTCATATTTTCTTCTCACCAAATTCAAAACGAAACTTTTTCATTTCCTCTCGAGATAGAAGTTTGGTGGTTTGGGTTTTTGCCTTGACGGTTTCCTTTCGGTTGTCTGCACTCGAGACTGTAGCGGCTGGTTGGAGGATTATTTTCTGTACCGGCGTACTCTGACGCCTTCAGTCTTGGTCTTTGCAGGCGAATCGGCTAGGATAGGAATATAACTACTGTAATGATTTCAAGAGTCAATGATTCACAATTCCGAAGATTTCAAGATTTCAATGATTCATGCACGCTGTCAATCAAATCAAATCAAACAAAAAACATCAACCGGAAGTAATCGTAACAATAACTAAACGTTCTGTTCTGGGGTTCTCACAACTACTTAATGTCGAGGCAGTAGAAATATTGTCACTCTTTTCTGAACTGTCACAGAAAATCCTCATTAAGAAAAGGGCGAAGTTGTTAGCTCGGAGTAAAACCACGGAAGCCGAACTGCCTAACTCTAGGATATCAGAACTAAATCAACAAGGCAAGGAGAGATCAACATCCAATGCTACTGGCTCCAGGAAAAGGTGAAAAAAATCGACCTAATGTGAAATTGTAAAGCAGCAGCTGTTTTGCATTTTAATCACTTTGCTGAAGAACGAAATGTCTACTTTACAAAGTATGTTTTTATGATAGTTACGTTGCACCAGATTCTGTTTACCTGAGCGATGACGTTACTGTTCTCAAATTCGATGAAAGGGAAGTATTTGTCGCTCTCTCCAACACTAAAAGAACAGCAACTGGTCCAGACGAAGTTCCGTTTTGGATATGGAGAGATTCTGCAGATGTATTTGCCCGGTTAAATATCACAACTATATGGAATGATTCACTACGGAATTCAGAGTGGCCTACGTCCTGGAGATCTAGAAAAGCCAACATACAACCCCTACCGAAAGTAGAAATGCCCATCGAATGTCTACACTTTAGAGGAATAAATGTAACTCCAGTAATTGCAAGAATCTTTGAGAAAACAATTTATCAGAAATTCGCCAAACAACACATTGAGTCTCACCTGTCAGACACACAATTTGCATATCACACAGGAGGGAATTGTACTGACGCCTTGCTGACAATGCAGCACTTCATTCTTCATGCAATTGTTGATCCTAACACCACGGTTTTTCGCATATTCGGAATGGACTTTTCCAAAGCTTTTGACAGTGTGAAACACTCTATCCTCACAGAAAAATTGAAGAAAAGAAAAAAACTACAACCTGAGAAGAACACACTCGAAGCGGCCTGTTGTCAACACCGAACGATTTAAGAATTACTTTTCGAATAGACTAGTTTTCAAATATGATTTGCCTACCTACTTAATGTAAGTTGAATCTTTAGTGTTATTCAAAAATGTAATTCATGTGAATAAAACATCATTTCAATCCGCGTTGGCAATTTTCTCCCGACAATATAAGCAAGGCAATCTGCAATACTTGACGGTATACCACGTGCGCAAAAGGAACCAATCGCGTTACACATAAAAATGGCTCCTTTACGAGAAGTAGATTTCAGTTAATTACCATTGGACCCACGCAAGAAAGATGCTTTCACTTAGGATTATTTTCTCTGCAAAGTAAATTTTGTAATTTCATTGCTGTGAAAGGTATGTGTTCTTAGAAATGGGTAGAGTCTGTGAAGAAGGTCGAAACATTTCAAATCTAATTGTAGCATACAAATTGTACATGCATGCGACGGTGCCACTAACTTTGAAGACTATAAAATATATACAAGCTATGATACTATGAAACTTTTGACGTTATAGGACACATATGAAGATACTCACTGTAGGGCAACATAGCAACTTTTCGATACCACGCAGAGAAGCCACGTCTTGTCAGTGATCTATCACTCGTAAAACGTATTCGCAGCGTTGTTCCCGAGGAAGTAAAACTAAATGTGCTTCGTGTCCCAGAGTAACGTGCGAGTTGCCTGCTGTAGCTGAACGGACCATCACGAATCTCTAGGTAGTCAAAGGAATCCGTGGAAAAATTGGAAAACGTTATTTCAACACTATTTCCCGGTGTTGTGCTAATGATCCACGTGCAGTGCAAGTTGTTGGGGTAGTTAGAAGGGTAGCCGGGACTCCTAAGACTCCTTGTCACGTTCTGAGATGGGGCAAGGTTGATGGTTCCACTGCACACTGTCAAGAGAGGAAAGTCCACGTCTTTCAATGCTTATATACCACTTTGAATATATGCATTTCATTACCTGAACAAGATGGTGGCTTGGCCTACTTGCATCTCCACTTCAAATTTGGAAAATTATCCTCCGCCGTCGAAAGAAACATCATTTTACAATCAATACTGACCACATGCTCAACCATCCGACAATCCTTCGATTCAACACACGTGCCATAAAAAGCCTTTCTTCTTCTTTTTATAGCTTCGAAGATACACCAAATCAAGAACCCATACAATGACACATCGCAGTCAACCTTCAAGCCATACCATTACGTATTAATTTACGCTTCCTGCATACTATTTACCACTTTTAAAATGGCCGAATGCAAATTTCGCACTTTGTTTTTACTCAATAGGGGTATTTTCTAGTCATTTTTTGTTTTACCACACTCAATTCCGGTCCATTCCGCTCTACTCACACTCCACTCAAATTCCCACACACTCACACTCATGTACCGATCCTTGAACTATAAATAATCAGAAGTAAACTTACAATAATCCCAACTTTATAGTATGGTTCTAAGTTAAAGTAAATTGATTTGATTACGAGTTTCTAAAGAGTTTATAGGGGTCTTCTAAAACAGTTGGGATTGTTTGGAGGAATAAGGCCATAACAATAATAACAATAATAATAATAACAAAGCAACAATAATTATAATAATAATAATAATAAATAACAATAATAATAATAATAATAATAATAATAACAATATAAACATAATCATAATAATGGATTTTATTTCTGCAGGATGTTTCATTTAGTTACGAAGCTGGTATTCAGAGGGCATTGTTGAAAAAGCTGAAACTTGAATTACTATATTTAAAACAGGAGAAGAGAAGGCATCGCAACCAATGCTAATTACTTGATATCTATTTTTAGAAACGGTGCTATTTTTAGTCAGCTGATGTGCTTCGACACGTGCTCGTGCAATTATCAGCTTCACGAACAAAGCCGATCAGCTCATCCTTCATGAAATGAAGGCCCGTTCCTTTTCATTTTTGTTCTATATCCTGACTGAGCCAGATTTCGCTACATGGGCATTTGTAACATTCATCTTGTCTGACCTTTGCCATTCGGTATATTACATCTCCACCAAACCGATAAAGAATCACAATAACTTCAGTTCTTTTCTTATCACTGTCAACAGCAGTATCGTTTGAGTTGACTTGAGCAAAGTCATAAACAGCTTCAGTTATGCAGGACAAAATATGAATCTGGTCTCCAAGAGGAATTGTTTAACAGCAACTTTTGCATTTGTCACTCAACATAGACTTCGTCATAACAGAAGGCCGCAGTTGAGCAGATTGAGTTCTTCTTTTCTGGTTTTGATATCTTTTCCATCGCTTGTATTAATACAAACTAAAACAATAATAGCATCTACTATCTTTTCTATCGCTCGTATTATAATAGCATCTACTATCTCTTCGAGCATTTGGGGAAGCTTGTTTATAGTGGCTTCTCGCAAAAATTTACCTGAGAGGAAAAATTGACGTCTGCAGCTCAATTAAGTTTTGCCTCGACAAAATATCAGTTATTACTTTTCTTCTCACCAAGTTCAAAACAAATATCGTCCATTTTCTCTCGAGATAAAAGTTTAGTGGTTTTGGTTTTTGCCTTGACGGTTGCCTTTCGGTTGTCTGGACTCGAGGCTGTAGCGGCTGGTTGGAGGATTTTCTTCTGTGCCGGCAACAGCACTCCGACTCCTTCAGTTTTGGTCTTTGCAGGCGAATCGGCTTGCACCATAGGAAGTATAACTACTGTAATGATTTCAAGAGTCAATCATTCACAATTTATATTAATTTCAAGATTCCAATGATTCACAATTCCGAAGATTTCAAGATTGCAATGTTCTCGCGACGCGAGTCTAAATTCTCTCTACTCAAAAATACAGTCACAGCTCACATGGTGATGCACGCTGTCAATCAAATCAAACACAAAACATCAACCGGAAGTAATCGTAGCAACAACAAACGTTTTGTTCTTAGGTAATCACAACTACATAATGTCGAGGCAGTAGAAGTATTGTCACTTTTTTCTGAACTATCAGAATATATCCTCTTGAAGAAAAGGGCGAAGTTGTTAGCTCGGGATAAAACCACGAAGCCGAACTGCTACAACTATCAGAGCTAATCAACAAAGCAACGAAGGAATCAACATCCAATGCTACAGGCTCCAGGAAATGGTAAAAAATGTTCGACCTAATGGTTAAATCGTAAAGCAGCAGCTGATTTGCTTTTAATAATCACTTTGCTGAAGAACTAAACGACTACTTTGCAAAGGTATGTTTTGATGAAAGGTACTTTGCACCATAGCCTGTTTACGTGAGCGATGTGGCTGTTGTTTATTTGCACAATTTGAATAAATTGCCCAGTCACAATATCAAACTGTCGCACAGCCCCTAGAGTAGGACTCTGGAACCCTTGGATACTATTGCTGATTTTCCTCAGCAAGAGCTGGCCCTCGTGAATGACCACACAGTCTAGCCAGCCATTAGGGTCAGCAATAAGGCCATATTCATAACTTCCCATTTTTCCCTCTGGCGCATATTTGCCAAGAGAAGGTCTGTTGACAGGCACAGATTTGATGTACTGCACGCCCGGATAAGATGGTGTAGCCGGCCTTGCGTGTGGTGTGTGGATGGGTACTGTTGGCCTAGTGTGTGGTGTATGGCTGGGTCCTGTGGGCCTAGTGTGTGGTGTGTGGTTTGTAATGTTGGTTGCTGTAGAGGAAGGAGCTTGAATCATGCACGCTGAGCTCAACCATGTCTTGCTGTTGTTCGGCATTCTCTTCCTGCCCAAGCACGATAAATGGAAGAACAAACCATTGTTGCACTTGTCATTTGTACATTTCACCAATTTATCTGACTTGGTAGGAGGTGTCTGACATTGACCGATTAACGGAATCTTCATAGCATTCAGAGTATTATTAGCTTTATTTGTTTTTCCCCGCTTGAACTGTGGCAAGGCCCTGCAGTTTGGGCAATACCATGTCTTTGGGATGGAAGTTATTCCAAGACACGACAAGTGAAATCGTACAATGGGGCAGCTTTGGTTACAGCATGTGACTGTTCCTTCATCTGTGTTGTTCCTGCAGCAGCACACAGCTGAAATAGACTGCTGTACATTGACATCATCATTGTTACAGAGATTTGAACGCCTGGTGTACCACCGTCTTAGAACCTCTGGCAAAACACCAAGTCTCCAAAATTTCTGTAATTTTGGAACTGAGGACTGTGTTCCAATGTTCCATGTCATCTGATTGTCTTTCCCAACAGCACATACAATAAAATCACAAAACTTGCATCCAGTGGTAAGCAACTGCTGTTGCACCTGATAGTACTATTCATGGTCAAATGGAAGAAAAAAGTGAACACTTGCATCTTTTTTCAGGCATGATGATGGCTTCATGACATAACTGTCAAAGTCACAACTATCAAGACAAGCGGGGCAATTTATTTCTCCATAGCCCTCACCACAGCAATTACATGAGCTTAAAAAATCGGGTGTGGCATGCAACCAGGGGTCAGGTCCTTGTTTACAAATAAACCACACTGTGTGACTTTGAAGTTTGTATGGTGTTTTTTTCATGATTTCCTCAAATTCTTTGACAGCAGTTGCTTCATGTTTACGCCCATGTTTTACAGCATCGGTGTTAACTTTGTGCAGCTCAGGGTAGCATATCCGCAGAATCAGATGGATTGAAAATGGCATTGCTGGATTGGAATGTGCTGCTGCCTAACTTTGGGAGGGCCCGATTCTCCCTGCGCGGTGCTTAAAAAAGTTTATGCCTTTCGACTACTTAATAGTGTCCTTTTCAACTTGTTCGATTTGATCATTAGTTATGTCAATATTTATTTCTTGGTATACTTTGAGGAGCTCGTTGTATGCCAACTTTAAATTTGCCTCATCAAACAAACCCATTACGGTGGGAATGTTGCGGCTCGGTAGTACATAAGTATGAACATATGGCTCGATCAAGCTCATTACTACGGGTTTCTTTTGGCACTTACTGAGTTCTGCGTAAAATGCATCCATTTCCGCTTCAGTCGGTTCGGCGATTTCCGGTTTGTTATTTGCGATTGTTTCATCATTATTATTTAAGTTGATATTCAAAAGATCATCGGGGCAGTCTTCAGATAAATTGTCAATGGTAGAGTCCAAATCAGCTTTCATTTTTTTGGCGGATTTAAAGTTTATATCCCGAACGCGGGTATATTTTACACTATCTGCAAAAGTTAGTAGAACCCATTGACACTCCATTTGAGTACAAGAAAACTTCCCCTTGATCCTTGCCCAAGCCTCTAGATAGAATAAAACGCACGCAGTGTGCGAGCAGTCCTCTCCAAGTCCTGCCTTACAATCCAAACAGTGCACACTGTCCCTTCTTTCTCTGCAATAACCCACACAGACACAAGCTTCGCGTTCATCATCTGGGAATGGCGCACTTCCGCTCGCACAACAAATTTGTTCTTTATATTAAGTCCTCCTCAGGTAGATTAAGGCATGGTTCCAGTGTGAAAAATTGAAATAAATTGAAAAAAAATTCTCAAAAATCAGATATTGCATATTATTGACCCAGACTCACGAGAAAGTGCCACAACATTATTTTTGATCACTATGCGAAGTCACATGATATGACGTCACACCGAGCGTTATTTTGGTGGGCTTTTGTACTGCCAATCTTTGGACCAAACGTACAGGCTGAAGCCAAAATTTTACAAGCTCTTCATTTTGGCTATCACGAAAGCTTGTAAAACCGTGGCTTGAGCTTGTACCTTTGGGCCAAAGATTAGCAATACAAGAGCCCGCCAAAATAACGGACAGCGTAACGTCATATCACGTGACTTCGCACAGTGATAAAAAATAATGATGTGGGACTATCACATGAGTTTGGGCAAAGAAAACGCAATTTCTGGATTTTAAGAATTTATTTCTATTTAACTCAATTTTTCACACTGGTACCATGCCTTAATCTACCTGAGTCTAACATTCTTGATGAAACCCGAAAGCATGTATTTGTGCGCCTCTAGATTTCTGAAGGCTTTGAACTGCTTCTGGGTATAAAAGCTTGTCTCCAAAACCAGGTAACAGAGCAAATCAGTGGCCTCTATCGGTGGGAGACAATCAGGGCTAAAGCGCTTCTCCTCTATCAGGGCGGGGTCGATTCCAATTGCGGCTATTTTACCCAAATACCGCCTTTTAACCTTTGGATCTAGCTTTGTTTTTGCATACTCGGACAAAGGAATCGTACTTGAGTCAGAATTGGACGATTTAAGTGAAGATTCCTCGCCATAAGCCATTTAGAAGATCTTAAAATTTACGGAGATTGCTATTTTGAATTGAGTTTATGTGTGACTGTGAGTGAAACACGTGACCTAGATGTGCACCAACATGGCGGACTTTAGATCTCGTTACGTCACATGAAAACAATCTATTGTTCCACGTTATAGTCGGTTCATGAGTTATAGTCTGGGAGCATGTGTGATCCCGTGGGAATTTCAGGCTGAGAGCAAACAACCTGCGTAAATGTGTAGGGGACTTTTAAGAACACGAAAAATGTTGGTGTAACATCTGCAACTTGCACCGGGTGGATTTATGGAGGTTTTAAGAAATGACGAAAATTGCCAGCATGGAAACGAGGCTCCAGTAGAAAAATTGATTTAACTTTCTCATATTACAACGAAATTGCACAAAAGTTTCAGGTCTCATGTGTTTTGATGAATTTCATGCTATTTTGCCACTTTTATTGACTTTGGGTGGTCACGTGACATTTCTAGCATGGAATCGAAGCTCTGATGTAAACGAGGGCTTCGTACTCCATAATTTCATCATATACACACCAGAAGAGCGACAAGTATGTTTCTAGTTAAATGAGAACTTAAAAATATTCCAAAGTAGCCTTATTGGCAGGTCACATGACAGAAATAGCATGGAAACGAGGCTCTAGAACAGAATGGCGTTCTGCATTCTGTAGCTTACAAAACTTATAAAATAGAGATCCCTATCATTGTGATATAATTGTAAACTATCTGTGAACTATCTGCATCACCAATTTAGTCAAGTGATTATGACTAAATGAAAACGAGGCTCCTATATCAAGACTAAAGTTCCATTCAAATGGCTGTTGATGTTGATTTTATCCAATATACTAATATCGCTTTAACAAATCTGACTTGTCGAAGACTTGTTTCACTATCATAGCAAGTTGTGGTCAAGTAAATATTTACATTACACAAACCAGCACTGTCACTAGATTTCAGTATCATCACTGTCATCACTGTCATACTCTGCGTCGTCCTCTGCCTGGTTGCTACATGGCTCGCTGCTGTCAAAACATCTACACAAGTCAGTACAGTTCAGTTGGGCCTTCCTGCAGTTGCACCTGTTTGTTGCGCAGCGATTCTTGCTACAGCTGCACTTGATTAGCTCGATGATGGCTCCTGGTGCAGGAAGTACAGGTGTCATGACTGATAACCATTGGCCACCCTCTTCCTTCCAACCAAACTCTTCTGGTGATGGGAGGTTTGGCTCTGCCACAGTATCGAGGTTCCACACCAACGCCTGAAAGTTTGCTCTCATGTTTTGTTGAAGTGCCACTTGAGTCGGGGGTAATCTTTCGGATTTTTAGGCCTGCTTCTTTTGGAAGAGCAGCCATCTCAACTCCTTGACATTGCAGATCTTTGTGCCGGGATTAAACAACTGACAGACGAGCCTCTCGATTGCAGTCATGGTGTCCACTGTTGGAGGGCCTCTCGTACCAAGCCTGGCAAGGGAAGTGATGGTCTTGCCATCGGCATCCTTAAAGACCTTCCACCAAAAGGCCTTCCACTGCCCACAAAGCAGCCTGTGATGTCAGCACCGCTGAAGGCGTGGAGCGCAGGTAAAGCTGAAATCTTCACACTGCCGAGTGCCTGTACAATAGCTTGCAGCTTGATTACCCGTTGTCGTTGTTCAGTTCCAGTAAGGTTTTTTTTGTCGCGATGTGAACAAAAAAGGTCTGGGTATCGTCTCAGAGAGATGATAAAGATATCTGTGTCAGGTGAGAAGATGTTTACTTCTGTTGCACCGTGAGTGACAGCATCATCAGCATGAAGTATCATCTTGGTGTCTGCTTGTTCTTGTGAACTTTGCAAGTGAGCGATATCTCTATGTGTTGCCTTGCATTCACATGCCCAGGCTATGACAACACTGATTTCCCTTTGCTCTGAAATTTGCAGGACGTTTGCTGCCAGGAACTTGGTCATTTCCATCTTTGTTCTTGTGTGGGCAAGTAGATGTTTCAGCGGCACCTTTGCAATGAATGTGGTGTTAGTGATGCAGTAAAAGACTGGCTACTCATCACCTTGTCGTCTCACACGGGTAGCAGATTTAAAGGAGAGTGGCATGTCATATCTGTCAAACACCAAGTGCAGTTCGTCACATGTGCGATGCTTGTGGAGAATTGTTTCTGTGAAATGTTCAGCAAGATTGGCGCAGGTTATAATGGTTGCTGGCTTGTCAAGTTACTGGAGCTCTGCCACACGGTCTACAATGTCTACCTTCTTTGTCACTGGTTGTACTGTTGGCTCATCAAATATTGCTGATATTGGCGCTTCGTTCTCAAGCAAGCCCATTAGTGCACTCTTGTTGGCACAATGTAACACTGACCCATCAGCTGCAAAGATTGGTTTTGGGACAACTGTGAATTCGTGTACGCCAATAGATTCTTGCATGTTGATTTCAGGCCGCAAGCGACAGACAACCATCATCCGAGCAAACAAACTCCGATCCTCTTGCAACTCAGTGATCGTGTCGTTCACAGTTACTTTGCTCTTCTTGCCAGTTGACTTCCATGTCAAAAGCTTGCGCTTTTTCATCTGGGCCCACAGACTCACAGCGCTTCTCTGAATGCGTTCCACGACGAACGTGCTGAGAAGTTTATCTCCTTCTCTTCGTTGCGCGCAAAGATCATGTTTCACATTATCAGGGACCACAGCTTTGGTGATCAAATTAAATAGCTCATCACCTGACTGTGTGAAAGGATCAATTGGTGTAGCTTGCGATGGTTGATGACAACTTGCAAGTATTTTTCTCTTCACGAGATGTCACTGCAGCTGTAAGATTGTGGTGCTGATCTTGTACCTTTCTGGAGACGCCTGCCATATCCTTTGCTTCCTAAGCTAAATGGGCAAGTTCAGGGAAAATGAGAAAAGCCTTTGCATGAGCAGTAGTTTTAAGCGTAATACCGACCAAGCCTCCTGTTTCTTTCAGGGACCGGTTCACATGCTCCAGGGCATTGTAAGCACCAAGCCCACAAAAAAGGAACCAGCGAATTCTTGTTAATGATCCATTTTCGATGCCAGGTTGCTTTCTTCGCTTGTAACTGCTGGGCATCGAACTCACGAAGGCTGGAACAAATTTTCACATACTTTGTCTCTCCATATCCTGCTCTAGAGCTAATTGCTTACAATATTTTTTCATAAGAATATCTCGCATTCTCTACAAGTGGTTCGTCCTTTTCTGTTTGGCAAACTAAGCATAAGTTAAAATCTACAGATGGATTTTCTACTTCCATTGCAGTCCTACATCTCGACAAGACGACAGCTCTACATGGACTGCAAGTAAGGAAACAAAATGGCGGATGCAATGTCTATTTTCATGAAACATAACGCTGGTCTAATTCACTGCAAAGTAGTACCCAAGTCCTCTCGGGCAATTATGATACAAGGTTGAACTTTCTTATTGGCCTCGGGTTTTTTGCTCTTTTTTGCTTCTTTTTTCCCCAAAATTTCTTTCTCCGAACTTAAAACGTAGGAAAAAAACTTAATTGCAAACATGTGTTCTAATGCTAGAGCCTCGTTTCTATGTAGACATTGTCACTTGATCAGAATGGTGCTACAGAGTTAATTAAAAATAACTAGATACAATGTATAATAATGAATATTATTTAAAATAACTTCATCACTGATAAAGACGTCTGATAATGATTGATTTTTCTGAAGTTTTGCGTTAGCAACTTTAGTACAGTTTGAAGCCTCGCTTCCGTTCTAGGTTTATCAGGTGACCAGCCTGCAGTTGTTTGCAAAGTTCTTTGCACCTAATTCACTTTCTCTTTTATCCGTAAACGCATCTGCTATAATTCCGGTGCAGTTCCATGACCATATGGCGCACTTTAGAGTTGATACTATCAAAGCCTCGATTCCATGCTAGGAATGTCACGTGATCGCCCAAAGTTTATAAAAGTACTATAATAGCATGAAATTCATCAAAACACATGAGATCTGAAACTTTTGTGCGATTTCGTTGTAATATTAGAAAGTTAAAGCTATTTTTCTACTGGAGCCTCGTTTCCATGCTGGCAATTTTCGTCATTTCTTAAAACCTCCATAAATCCACTCGGTGCAAGTTGTAAAAGTTACACCAACATTTTTCATGTTTTTTGAAGTCCCCTTAACGCATTTACACAGGTTGTTTGCTCTCAGCCTGAAATTCTCACGGGACTTTATTTTAAGACATTTGCTCCCAGACTATTAGTGGAGATAAACGATAAACAAATATATCGGAAACTCAACAGCCAGCTCGCTCATCCAGTGAGATCCGTGCTGCTAAAGAGAAAGGAAACAAAACTACAACCTGAGAAGACCACACTTGAAGCGGCCTGTTGTCATCACCGAACGATTTAGGAACTGCTTTTCGAACAGACTAGTTTTCAAATATGATTTGCCTACCTACTTAACCCTCGAACGTCCAGGGGGGGGGTCAAATGGACCCCCCCATAGGTTTTTCCGACCTAAAATTTGAAGCTTTCAAGCAATTAAAACCTGTAGTATGATAACGAGCGCATCTTTTGACGTTAATTGGATGACGTCATCACTTATAATTTATGCATAATTAATTATGCAAATTAAAGTTCGAAATAGAAAACTGTAAATTTTTGGGAAAATTTGTTCTAATTTCTTCTTTTAGATTCTATTCTTAATTATATTCCTATTTGAGGCTGCAAACACATGTTTTCTACTTCTCCGGCTGATGTTCTTAAACATAATTGTTAGTATTGGGTGTGCAGTTGTTGTTTTCCATTCGTACAAACCAACCGGAAGCACAAAAACGCTTTATTGAATTAACCGCTACCAAGAAATAATAAATAGAAAAAATGTACATTCAAAACACTAAAGGCGATGTTGCACTAATGAACATTAGCCGAGAAAAAAAACTATAAAAAATTAGTGCAGCCGGCGTTGTAGATTGCCGCATCTTGTTCCGCATCTTCTGGTCTAAAGTTTCTGTTGCCATGTGGATAAAAATAAATTGGAAATGTGTGTCCTACTAAAGGAAATCACACCATGAAGGTATTCAAAAGCAAAGATAGAATAAAAAATACTCACAGTTAAGCTCGAAAGTTGGCCATGCTTGCGCTTATATTTGCAAATTCTCTCGAAAATGATGCGTGTCCATGTGGCGGCGCCAAATCACAAAATGTGCCCAGCGTCTGCTGCGGCTTACTGTATTTGGCAGTTGCTGCTTCGCGATTGGTGGAACTTCTCTTGCTGTTAGATAAACCTTTTAATTTGCTAAACCATACGACTTGGTTCTGGGAATGTCATGGGTAATTCTTTTGTTCTCTTTGATATATCCATAGTGATTTCCCGTGGGTAGTTTCACTGTGGGCACAGAGGTCACACAAAAAATGTACTCCCCCTGGGTAAAGTCGTACTTTCTCGAGGGCAAAAAATATAAGCGAGGTAATCTGCAATACTTGACTGAATATCATGTGCGCAAAAGGAATCAATCGCGTTGTATATAAAAATGGCTCCTTTCCGAGAAGTAGATTTCAGTTAATTATCATTGGACCAACGCATAAAAGATGCTTTCACTTAGGATTATTTTCTCTGAAAAGTAAATTTTGTAATTTCAGTGCTGTGAAAGGTATGTGTTCTTAGAAATGGGTAGAGTCTGTGAAGAAGGTCGAAACATTTCAAATCTAATTTTAGAATGCAAATTGTACATGCATGCAACGGTGCCACTAACGTTGAAGACTATAAAATATATACAAGCTATGATGCTATGAGACTTTTGACGTTATAGGACACATATGAAGATACTCACTGTAGGGTATCATAGCAACTTTTCGGTACCACGCAGAGAAGCCACGTCTTGTCAGTGATCTATCACTCGTAAAACGTATTCGCAGCGTTGTTCCCGAGGAAGTAAAACTAAATGTGCTTCGTGTCCCAGAGTAACGTGCGAGTAGCCTGCTGAAGCTAAACGGACCATCACGAATCTCCAGGTAGTCATAGTTCCGTTCCGTGGAAAAGCTGGTAAACGTTATTTCAACACTACTTCCTGGTGTTGTGCTAATGACCCACGTGCAGTCCAAGTTGTTGTGGTAGTTAGAAGGGTAGCCGGGACTCCTAAGACTCCTTGACACGTTCTGAGATGGGGTGAGGTAGCTGGTTCCGCTACACACTGTCAAGAGAGGAAAACTAACATTGGCTCACATGTTTTAATTGAACGGACTCAAACAATGCGCATGCGCACTTTGTTTTCCCTCAACAGTGGTGCTTTCTTGTCATCTCGTTTTACCACACTCAATTCCGATCCATTCCGCTCTACTCACACTCCACTCAAATCCCCACACACTCACACTCATGTACCGATCCTTGAACTGTAAATAATCAATAGTAAACTTACAAGAATCCCAGCTTTAAAGTATGGTTCTAAGTTAAAAGTAAATCAATTGGATAACGAGTTTCTAAAGAGTTTAAAGGAATCTTTTGGAAGATTTGGGAATATTAGGAGGGGATATAGCGATAATAATGGTAATATTAATAATATTAATAATAATAAACTAATAATAAAACTAATAATAGTGACAATAAACTTATATCTGCAGGGTTGCCCATTTAGTTACAAGGTTGGTACTCAGAGGAGCCCACTTGAAATAATTCAAACTTACAATGTTATATAAAGATCAAAAGAAGATAATCCTAAGAAAAGGTATTGCGACCAATTCTAATAACTTGAGATCTATTTTGGAAACGATGCTATTTTTAGTCAGCTGACGTGACCTGCCATCCTGCGCGCACAATGATTTGCTACGCGAACAAAATCGATCAGCTCACTCATCGTCCGCCAAAACAAGTGAGGCAATCTGCAATGTTCGACGGAATATCACGTGCGTAATAGTAACTAATCGCGTTGCAAATAAAAATTACTTCTTTTCGAGAAATAGATCTCAGAAAAAATATTATTGGACCCCCACATGAAAGATGCTTTCTCTTAGGATTATCTTAATTCTCTCGATATCATTCAATCTCACGTTGCAGAGTAAATTTTTAAAAAGGTATGTTCTCTTTAACCCTATCTAGCCTGCGGGGAGGGGG
>JAOBYH010307734.1:0-16284 GCA_025403525.1 Umimayanthus kanabou | reverse complement strand
ACAAAAATATTTTCAAGAAAGCAAAATATTTCACGTTAAAAGTGTGAGGTGTACCGAATGAAGTGTTAATTACAACTTGCGAGACAGAAATAGTGGCGTAACCTATATATTTTCGTAGGTTTCGCATAAAAATCAATTTTAATTATTTGTGGAAGACTCTGGTTAAACTATTTGGTATCAATTGCGGATATAAACAAAATGCCGAAAGCCTATTCGTTGGCGTATAATTGATAGCTAGTTAACGCATCAACTTCAATTCACACCCAACCTTATCTGGACAAACGCTGGAAATTGTTAAAACGATCACCCGTGCAAAGACAGTTATCTAAAAAAAAACGACCAGTGCAGATTTCCAGGTCTGATTTACATTTTACTAATAAGCCAAACGAAAATGTTACAATGCGAGTTATTCAGTTATGTGATTTCAACACCATATGAGACAATATGCACACTACGCTTTGTAGAATATAATACTGTCCATTTGCTGGTAAAACGCTGAGAGTTAAACATGAACAATGAACAGCAGTTTATTCCTGCAATAGAAGTGCGCGTATTAGATAGGACAAAAAAAAAAGCAGTTTTAAAGTAAGAAGATTGCACAGTTTTAAAATCGTTGCAACACTGCAACAATTTAGAGAGTTTGTCCGATCTACATGACGTTGCACAAGACTTTTCGTTCGGATACATCTTGGAGAGAAACCGCCAGTTTAGCGTGCAGAACGAAGAAGAACTACAGACTGCTTTCGCCAACGCAGTTGCCGGTTATCCATTTTGGATAGACCCGTTTGAAAGGCAGAAGGAAGCGAAAGGCAAAGGAAAACGTATGTTTTTCGCAAAAATATCTTATTGTCAACAATATGAAATTGTCTTCACGTTAATATATGAATAACGAGTTTAACTGCATGTCCGTCTTAGGTGACATATCTGATGTTTCAGTGACTGGATCAGAAACAGCTTCAAGTTCAAAGGAAGAACAAATTCAAGACCACATAAGAGAGCTTCAGAAGCGCTACGGGCTAGCCTACCCGAATTATAAGTATCGGCTATGGGCTGAAATAATCGTACGTATTTAACGGTATTTGGTATGTAAGGATGGTTCACAGTAGCGACGCAACGACGCAAGCACAAATACCTCGTCCATGAAAATATTCTTTATGAACATCACATCAGTTACAGTTCATATCAAGAGAATAAAAAAAAGTAATCTCACGAGCTTGCATTTCCGTCGCTAGTGTGGTCCAGCCTGACGTTTCTGGCAAAACTGGTGTTTGCAAAAAATGTAAAATAATTTTACTTTAATTGTGAGAAAGCTTGATAATAGAATAACCCCCCGCCCCTCCTCACAGACACATACACACACTTACAACGGCTGATAAATGATTCTGCTTGCCGATTTCTTGTTCTACAAAATAACTGTGTGCTGTACAGCGAAGCTTGCCGTGTGAGACTTGTTTGGGGTATACTGCAAATGCCCCAAGCAAAGAAATTCAAGGCAAGAATATGCTAGTTTCCTAACGGGATTTAATCGGACAACTTTTCAGGTATTAGGAGGTGGCAGTTTGGACTGTGTTCCCAATGTTCCCATGTTCAGACAACCAGCGAAACGACCAAAAACGAGCAGCAACCAAAACATACTGAAAATTCTGCAGAGGCAACTGCAACTGTAGAACAAAGCCCTGCCACTCCGAAGGTATGCAGTGTTCCTTAACAGTCAGTAAAAAATACTTTATCATTATTTTCAACAAATTAAGAATTAAGACTTGGCAAAAACTATCGGTCTGTTAAAATAATCATAAGCAAATTGTAACTTGTACAGTTTATAAAGATACGCTATCAGTCTACAGTTGGTCCAACTGACCTACTAGCTTGGAACGATTTATTTTTCTCGAGCTTAAAAAAAAAAGAAAAGCTTGGAACAATTATTCTTGAGCTCAAAAAAGAACAGGTGCAATTTTAGCAAGACTGAAAATTTTAGTCAATATACAAGTTTTGAGGAAATGCATTTTGAATGAAACTCTTAACAAAAAAATATTGTCATTTTCTTTAAATCCTTAATTTTTTCGTAGTTTAACATTTTCTATTTTGTTTTACTGGGGTTTTGAAACAATATACTTTAAAGTTGCTTTCGAGGTTTTGTCAAATTTGTAGTAAGTCATGTTTTCAACACATGATTTTATATGTTGTAACCGACTATAATTTGTTTTGAAACGAGAGCCATAAGGTCATTACTGTATATATTTAATATTGTCATTCTATAAAAGTAACGAATACCACTGGTACTACGTACTAAAATGAATGAAATATTTTACAGGTATGCACCAGGTCGAAGATACTAAAGCATAATGATGATGTTTTCCGTTCGATGAAGTTGAAAATTTTAAAAACTCTAGAAATTAAAAATTAAACTAGAATTTAAAAATTGGACTACAAATTAAATAATTTACATTCTTAAAAACCGAAGCCCAATCGAAAACGATAGCTACCTTGTGGATGTGTCCAGATTTCCGAGCGAAATTACGCTAGCGGTTTGAGTTTCATTTCTGCAACGTAGACGTATTCAAAGCAAACCAAGTTCCTATTACAAACGGTGTAGCGATGCGATACATGTATCCTTCAGGATGAGAGTGCCGTCTACAATTTTGTTGTGCCCATAAGATAAGCCGGAGGTTTTCTCCTCTTTTCTCTTTCTACTTTTTGTTTATTCTTTCTCCTTTCAAAAGAAAAAAAATCAAAAATTAAAATTGTGTCAATTAGTATTTTAAGATAAAGTATAAAACTAGTCGTAATCTGCACGTTGTCTTTCCTGTGTCGCACTTGGGATATACTTCACATGTGATACCGCGAAATGTACCGAGGAATCCGCGCCAATATGGCAGATGGGGAAATGAGTATGGAAGTCATGAGGGATTTTTCACTGTTTCTGATCTTCAAGACGATTAAATCGGGAAAAAGAGTATAAGAGGTTTGATACACTTTATGAGTCCATCGAAATTCTATCCTTGTGTAGTTCTGTGAAGAATTAAGGCTACGTTCACACGGTAACGGACGAATTATCAACCGTTTAAAAATTCGTGCGTTAAGGCGATCCGTTCACACGGAACCAGCTTACCGTACAAACATTTAGACGTCTAGCCGTTCGAAAATTCGACCTACAAAATCGAGGACGAATTTTAGCCGGTACGGTTTAAAATTTGACCGGCGTGGTATGAACACCTTGACCGTTAGACTTGCCAACCACGCAACTCACACACTCACGGACACACACACACTAACTACACACACAAACAAACATGACAGAGATTTACAATGAAAAGCGGATACTTACCAACAGGCGGCAAACAGTATCGGCAATCTGCAAACAAGAAAATATAACAATTCGAAATTATGTATAGCAGACTGGAGCTTAAATTCAGTTGCTTGGATGTGCATTAAAAATATGCAACTATAATATTTTTGTTTACTTAAGTTCTTTTCTAGAATACCAATGTTATCTGTCTTTCATTATTTGTCTTTCCGTTTCTACTTACCTTTTTAAAGTTTACCAGATAAATATCTAACCGCTAGTTTTTGTTTGTGTAACTTACCATTGCATTTTATCGAATACCTTTCAAAGAGAAAATTATAGATAACATAAGGTTTAGTTGTTTTTAAATTGATACTTTCGTTCAAATTAGCAAAATAGTGTGAAGCAAGGAACAGTGTCGTTTAGGGTGTATAACAAATCAAAAGGAACTGGCAATGTACATCATCTCTTTATTTTTAACTGATCTACCCGATTAAGCACAATCGTTGTATTCATTAATCAAACAAATCTACAAACCCATTTTTCGTAGTAAATCCACCCCGGTCGTGGGTTGTAGGAGTTGGGAAACCTCTGTCTGGTGGCGCTGTTGACTTGACAAAGGGTCGATCTTCTCTGGTAATTCACTGACCGGCACGTAGGTTCCACTGAGGATCTAGCTACTAGGCACCAGTCCTCGGTTGGAGTAGACGGCACATTGAAGGTGTGACCATCCAAAGCATAGTCTACAGCACAGTTTATTACATAATAGTTTATTTTTGTAAGTTTTGCTTGTCAGGTAAGTTGGCTCTGGCAGACCAGAGAAAGAAAGAAGACATTTTTTTTTCTCTTTTTAGACGAAACTCCTTTCTGAGCAAGCACTCACCATCAAAAATAAAATATTTAAATGCATTGCGTTGCAGGCGGGTATTTCTCTTGAGATGTGTCTCGTCACGGGACACACAGGACAGATGAACAAAAAGATGTACTCTGTCAGAAGTGGCCTTCTCCTCTGAGGAAAACCCATAACGGCACACACAGAACAGAACGTATATAGTTGCCAAATGAAAACGTGTACCATGTTACATGAGTACATTCCCCTGCAATAATACCCATGGTGGGGCACGCAAGACAGACTCATCAAACGAATATAAGTAGTCTGTCACAGGAGATTTACCTCTTGGGTAAAACCCATGACAGACCACACAAAACAATATTCTTCAAAGGAATACATATGTCGATATTTCTTCTAAAATACCATCTGTGACAGACACACAAGTCAGTACTCACCAAACGATTACAGTACCTTTTTACAGTTGGACATTTCCTCTATGGTAAAACCCATGACGGGATGCCCAGGACAGTATATCACCGAACGAATACATATACTCTTTATAGGTTGACATTTTGTCCATTGTAAAACAAATGATGGAACTTCCACAACAGCATATCACCAAAAGAATATAATGTAATGTTTTATATGTGGACATTTCCTTAAGGTAAAACCCAAGACTGAACACCCAAGAAAATATATCACCAAACGAATAGATGTACACTCCTAAAGGTGACCATTTCCCCCTGAGATAAAACCCATGACTGAACACCCCAGGTAGTAGGCGGACATTTGCCTTGCGATAAAGCTCGCGACAGAACACACAGGACAGTCAGAGAGCAAATAAGAAGTTTCAGATCCACTGTGCCTCAAAACGGAGTAATTCCTGTTAGAAGGAACATGGAGTTCAGTTGTATGTTTTGTTTAAATTCTAGTTCTACTGCTTCTCGATTTACAATTTAAGAACTGATCAAATGCCTGTAAAAATGCGACCGTGCGTCTCAATTACATACATACTCGTTGTGTGCATGAGATGTATTGTCAGAATTGCCGTGCATTATCTAATCATCAATCAAACTTGATTACAAGTTAGTTTTATATAATCCAGAAAACTGGTGCGCTATGTGTACATTGATAGGCGTGAGGATAGATATGTTGTAATTCGATAACTATCCGTTTAAGTAAAGCTTAAACAAATATGTCAAAAATATTAAAATATATATATCGAGATTTTAAAAGCACCGAAAACTCAAAGTTTTTAAAGTTTTATCAATTTTGTTTCAAGCGTTTCAGCCATCAGATCCAATATTGAATTTTCCATAATTGGTTCTAATTTTTGGGAGAGCAATACACGCTATATTGTTGTAGACAATTGAATCCTCCAATACGCCTTCTTCACTTCAGCGACTGCCTTCAGGCATATTATTTCTCGTTTTTAGCTTTAGGAGGGTCTGGTATAGAACAGTTCTGTTTAATTAACCTAAAACGTGATTCATTATTTTCTTAAACAACTTATGTACACCGATTTGTCTCAAAAACCAGTATTGGCCCTCGATGCGAAGGAAATAAGGCGGATGCTTTTGGAGGCTAGGTATTGGTATTCGTCTCGTAAAATTGGAAGATTGTTTCAACGAACCTACTGGAATCAATGTTGAGCGACGGACGGACAAGAAATTTACTACCATTAAAATAATTTATTACTGATAAAATAAGCCCTGTTTAGAGTCTAAACTGCACAGTATAGTGTTTAAATCACTACAGCAAACTCTTCCATCTTTACACAAAATACACGGCATACTACTGTAGACTTTTGACCCTTCACGATATAACTGCGTTAAGTGATAACCATTATGTCTATGCCACTCTTCACTTCAACGACTGTGTCGAGACCTAATGCACAATTCTGCGTTCAAACATTCTATTTTCAACTTTAGTGTGTTGAAGAATCCTAAAAGGTGATTGGCTATTACACATTTTTTGAACAACATCCGTTTATTTTCTATTCCAATAGATCTGTTAAAAATATATTAGTTTTCGGCTTGTAGAATTGGCAAAGGTTTCTGTGATTGCTTACAGTGTACCTACCGGAAGCCCTGAAACAAAACGAATCTTAAATGATGGGCAGACATAAGCAATTTGCTCCCATAAAAATATTCATAGAAAAAACAAGCCCTTATTCAGAGTCTAAACTACATGACAAAATGTCTAAATCCATACCGCAAACTCTTCCATCTTTGTACAAAACTACATACTTACTCAAATATCAATTTTAGATAGTTAGCTGAACTAGTAGAAACAGCTGACACACACAACATCTTGGAAATAAAAAGTTTTGCACATTGAATGCACAAAAATTCAAATTTGTGCAATACTTACTGTTCTTAAACGCTGAAAATGAGTTATGTATATCTCAATGGCACTGGACAAACCCTTACCATTGGTCGCAGAAAGTGAAACAGTGCAAAACTTAATAAGTTAAACAAAATATATTTTTGTGATATAATAAGAAAAGTTACCTTTTTCTCGTTTACTTTCAGTTACGGTTGTCGTTTGTTACCGATTTGGAGCCAGACTATTAGCTGATACTATACGCAACTTTGGCTGGGGCTCGGCGCTTTGAATTTTTTGCCAATTTGAAATTTGGTCTTATTCTTAAACGTAGAAAAACTGTTACAGGCTGAAAATTGTTGTTTTGGATCTAAGACAGATCTTAAGCCTGGAATTGTTCAGAATTTTTTCTCAAATGTGGGAAAATTTAAGCCTTAATTAATGTTCTTGCAAAGTTTGTTCTTATAAAAAGCTAGGAAACCTTCATCCGCAAGCATTTAAAAAGGACATACCTAAATTTGCTTTGTTTTGAATACCGGAGGTTTTGAAACCGTTTTTGATGCAGCTCTATTGTTATCTGGAGTGAAGAACTCCGCTTTATATTCCTGTTTGATATTGTGATCGATAATTTTATTTAGTAGTTCTATCATCTAACAGTCTCCTTGATATCTGCACCAACAGAACGACAATTGCAAGATGTGCGCTGTGTAAAATTAATTAACCCAATATCCAACCTTATCCTGATGGAGTGAATGAGTGTAGCGTCACAACTAAATATTTTGGCAAAGACAACAGACAGCTTGGCTCTGAAATATATTTGGTATTATACACCTTTGGAACGACTTTCAGGAAGAAATTAAAATAGCTCCAATCTGAAAACTGCTACCGGAATATAAACATTACAAATTCAATTTTGAAGACAGAAAAAATGTGCTTATTTACTGGCATGCAGTAAGTCTAGTAGAATACTGAAATTATTACACACTCTTTTTTATAAGAACCCTTTTTATAAGAACGTGAAGCTGAAAATACCCAAAATTTAAGAGCATGCTAACAATATATAAACAGTCAGGCTGAGGAAAGGCGAAGAATTCAGTTCATTTTGGATACTGAACAAGACCATGGAAATAATTTGTTTCTCGGCTAATGTTCGTTAGCACAACTTCACCTTTTGTGTTGTACATGTACGATTTTGTTGTTAGAACTTAAATAACCTTTTATTATTATTTAATTGCTTTCTTGCCGGCCAGGGTCTTTATGTTTCCGGTTCGTTTGTGCAAATGGAAAATAACAAATGTATACCCAATACTATCAATTTTGTTTAAGAACGTTTTAAGAACATTTGAGGCTGAAACCCTTAAAGTATTTAAGAACATTCAGCCTCAGCCAATAAACTAGACGTTTTTATATAAAAAGATTGTATCATCATTCATTTCGGCGTCTAATAGACACCACTGAAGTTCAGTTTATGCAAATTGCATATCAGCATTTGTGTTGAGTACCGATTTATTTATTTATTTATTTGCTTCTACTGTATAACAAAACAATGTATGTAAAAGACTTATACAGTGAGGCCAGACTACAACAGGCCTAGGGCCCTTTAATGTAGAAGCGATTCGTTTTTCTTAGACAGCCGCGGACAGAATACGACTGACGCCCAAAAAGATTTATCTTCCAATTACTTTCGCCTTCCTCGGCACTGAACTATAGAGCTTTATGGGTTCGTTGTAATACTTTTATGCAAGAAGATATGTCTTGCAAAGAAAATGAATAGAAACTCTCTCGACAGACCATTATTTCACGTTCAACATTTGAAATTTTCTGAAATTGCTTTGCAGGCAGAATTAAAATAAACAAGGCGAACTTGACCTTTTATAAGGTCAAGTCAGGCACAACCTGATTTTTCGATCCGCATAAATTAATTACCAACTATTTAAACACTAATTTCCCCACAATCCCTCAGCCTGCTCCGACGACGGGCTAACGCTCGAAACGTCAGCTATACACCAAACCTCACAGGCGAATAACATACCATATCAACCCTTGTTGATCAAACCCATATTCAGCTTACTCACCAACGCAGAAAAAAAAGTTTTTTTAAAACCAGTCTTCCAGCTTTACAAAGCTACGGGACCCGGCGAAAATCCGATCTGAACGATGTGAAAGCCACATCTACTACGATCGCTCCGTCCACTTCCTCTGTTAGACATTTGATAAATCACTTCGTTTAGGGGTACTACCGAATAAGTAGAAGTTAGCCAACATTGTGCCCGAGTTAGAAACGGGTGATAAAGAACTTACTAAAAACTACAGACCAATATCTTAGCTACCATTGGTGTCTAAGGTCATGGAACGGTGTGTGATCAATACTCTCTGTTTGAATTGGTAATCGTGTGCCAGCGCTGGTTCTGCCCTGGAAAATCTACGTTACCAACCTTATTGAAACGCTTGAGTGTATTGACACAATCCTCGACAGTGATGGACAAATATACGTGGTCTGTTTGGACATGTTGAAAGCGTTCGATAAAGTAAACCTGCCCCCCCCCCCAATATTTTTAAAATTATAAAAAGTTAGTAAGAAAAAGTGTCTTCAGCCGCCCCAATATCGAGTAACTAATAATCTCCTCCTAATCTCAAAGTTTCTCTGCAGAGAAAAGGTGGAGGAGTCCAGCTGAGCAAAGTCCTGCGAAAAAAGGACATTTCAAAGTCAAGATAAGAGCACATAAGTGAACATCGCCCGAGCGCCAGTTTGAAAAGACTGGTGATGTCATCATATGTCCAGTTTTAGTTGTGATAAAAGTAATTTGTTCGTAAAGCTGCGCTCGAAGACTCTGTTGTCACCTATTATGTGTTAAAAGAGGGGTAACTGAGATCAAGACTGCATTAATTCTTTATTTAATTATTGTTTATTTTCCGATTTAGTAAAACGCACACGGTGCAAAAGACAAAAGGACACAAGTTCCCCTGCAAAATTTTAGCACGTGATACCCACACACTGTAAAATAGGATATTCACCCCCCATAATTACACCCTAGATTAAGAAAATAAGAAAAATTAACAAGAAAAAAGGTAAAACGTTTGAAAAACGGAACTTTAGACAAATTAAGTAACAATCCATTCTACTGTTCTGTGACATTTCGCTTTCCACACATAAGAATGTTTAGATTTTCATACCGAGAATACTTCAATCCATGTTTTTGAAAAAAAAGTATACTAAAATTTTGTTTCAAAGCGACGTTTCTTTTGTGCTACAAGATTTTATCCAATCGTGAGACTACAAAACAATAGCCAAGAAAAGCTTCGAATTTTCTATGTTCCACACATGGAATTTTTGGTGCTTTGAATCTCGGAAAAAAAGAATGAACTAGTAAACTAGAGTTAAACAAATGTACTAGCTGGTGAAGTTATAGTAGATATTCATGCTTTAGCCAATGAATGAGTGGTTTAAACAATATCGCAATCAGCACCTTTCTGCATTCCTTGCTGTTGACCTGCCTAGTTCTTACTCAGAGCATTAGTTAACTTGTAAGTACGGATATCGCCCTGGGTGACCCTATCGACGGGGTGAGCGGAGGGGGTTTCAGCTGTTTACTGTAACATTACAGTGACATCCAAGACCGTACTGACAGAAAACAATCAATTGTTATTTTGTGTAGTCATACACACAGCAAAGCCAAGATAAATAAAAAACAGTTCAAATACAGTCAATTTATTGACACCTTTCTGTGACAGCTCAAGCGCTGTCGCGTTATATTTTCAGCAAAAAGCATATGCGGCTATCTGTGTAACAATTCTACTCAGCTTGAAAATGATAAATGTAAGGAACTGTTCGGTGTCTGGCTCACTTAGTACATACCGCGCATGTCAGCTCTCTGCCGTGGACGTACGGAGCACATGGCAGTCCCCCACAATAACCTTCAACAACATACAGTAAAGCGTGGTCTGTATTTGCGTGAGATCCGGGCACATATTCAGCGTCTTGGTCCACACAGATGTAGGTGCTGGAGTGTTTGTGGTTGTAATGTGGAGCCATGAGGTAGCCCCAGTACTCCTGGGTCCATCCGGACGGGCAGTCGTTCCTGGCGGGGTACATGAGCTGTGAACCACGTGACGGCACATAACACACGGCGCACGGAGCTTCGTGGTTGTGAAGGTTCTTCTTGAACGGGTTGAACGGGTTGACCTCGTACTCTGTGCTAAAAATAGCACCCCACCCCTGCCAGCCGTCCTTGTACTTGGCGTATCTCGGTGTGTTGGGCAAACAGAGGAAGTTTGAACCTCCGCCTGGGTGATTGTGGTGATCGCCTCCAATCAATCCTGTGTATAACAGTTTGAAAGGTAGTTTAGTTTCAGTTTACAT
Source organism: Umimayanthus kanabou (assembly GCA_025403525.1). Taxonomy (NCBI): domain Eukaryota; kingdom Metazoa; phylum Cnidaria; class Anthozoa; order Zoantharia; family Parazoanthidae; genus Umimayanthus; species Umimayanthus kanabou. Next base: position 5,484 of record JAOBYH010307734.1, on the reverse strand, counting down.
TTACTTCTTATAGAATATCATTTAATAATACATTGACACTTTTGATGACACTTTTCTTGATATAAACCTTTGTATATCAACTGATGATATACCTTTGATGATATCCCCTTGTATATCAACTGGGGGAGGCTAGGACACTAGAAAACTAAATGAAAATATAAAACTATGTCAGGTCAAACTTAAATAATTAAATGTCACAACGTAAAGAATGATAATCTCCGAGTTTTGTAAATCTGTATTATCTTTTCTTTGTTTATCATTGCATTAAAAAACTGGACAATAGGGAAACAACTCATTTCTTCATTTCCCACCTGGTCGTTACTTTCCAAGAAGACACTTTTTCTTAATAACTCACCCTTATATACCAGCTGGGCGTGGCTAGGACACGTGGTTCGTCCCCAGCGAATGTACTCCACCCCTCCCCCTCCCGAATGACCGCTGTTTCCTTTCAGTCCCCTGGCACCAGGCGCACCTCTCTCTCCCTTGGGACCGGGAGGGCCTGGGACACCAGTCTTACCTCCAGGTTTACCTGGCTCACCTATGACACAAGTACACATTTGTAACGTCATGTTCCGTTGATGTACCATTAGTTGTATTTGTTTTATGCTGGGCTGTTGTAATGAGAAGTCAACACCGCCACGTACAGAGATACCTACGTGACGACTCTTTGCACCATACTATTATACAGCTGCATTTTTGTCAATTTATCAACCATTCCTTGACTCATCTTACACTTGACCCATCAGCCATTGACCCACCTTACACTTAACACATCAGCCCTTGACCCATCTTACACTTGACCCATCAGCCCTTGATCCATCTTACACTTGACCCATCAGCCCTTGACCAATCTTACACTTGACCCACCAGCCCTTGACCCATCTTACACTTGACCCACAAGCCCTTGACCAATCTTACACTTGACCCACCAGCCCTTGACCCAATCTTATATGTGACCCACCAGCCTTGACCCATCTTATACATGAGCCATTAACCCTTGACCCAACTTACACTTGACCCACTATCCACTGACTCATCTTACACTTGACCAATCAGCCCCTGAAACATCTTACAATTGACCCATTAACCCTTGACCCATCTTACACTTGACCCTTCAGGAATTGACCCTTCTTACACTTGACCCATCATCCCGTGACCCATCTTAAAAGTGACCCATCAGCCCTTGACCCATCTAACACTTGACCCACCAACCCTTGACCCATCTTTCAATTGATCAATCAACCATTGACAAATCTTACAATTGACCAATCAACCCTTGACCCATGTTACACTTGACCCACCAGCCCTTGACCCATGTTACACTTGACCCACCAGCACTTGACTCATCTTACACTTGACCCACCAACCCTTGACCCATCTTTCAATTGATCAATCAACCATTGACCCATCTTACAATCGACCAATCAACCCTTGACCCATCTTACACTTGACCCACCAGCCCTTGACTCATCTTACACTTGACCCACCAACCCTTGACCCATCTTTCAATTGATCAATCAACCATTGACCCATCTTACAATTGACCAATCAACCCTTGACCCATCTTACACTTGACCCACCAGCCCTTGACTCATCTTACACTTGGCCCATCAGCCCTTGACCCATCTTACACTTGACCCACCAGCCCTTGAGCCATCTTACACTTGACCCACCAACCCTTGACCCATCTTTCAATTGATCAATCAACCATTGACCCATCTTACACTTGACCCTTCAGACCTTAACCCATCTTACACTTGACTCTTCCTACAGTTGACCCATCAACCCTTGACCCATCTTACACTTGACCCATTAACCCCTAACCCTTCTAACACTTGACCCATCCTTCCTTGACCCATCTTAAAAGTGACCCATCATCCCTCGACCCCTCTTACACTTGACCCACCAGCCCTTGAGCCATCTTACACTTGACCCATCATCCCTTGACCCATCTTAAAAGTGACCCATCAGCCCTCGAGCCATCTTACATCTGACTAATCAACCCTTGACCCATTTTACACTTGACCCATTAACCCTTAACCCTTCTAACACTTGACCCATCATCCCTTGACCCATCTTAAAAGTGACCCATCAACCCTCGACCCCTCTTATAGTTGACCCACCAGCCCTTGAGCCATCTTACACTTGACCAATCAACCCTTGACCCATCTTACACTTGACCCATTAACCCCTAACCCTTCTAACACTTGACCCATCATCCCTTGACCCATCTTAAAAGTGACCCATCAGCCCTCGAGCCATCTTACATCTGACCAACCAGCCCTGCCCCATCATACACTTGACCCATTAATCCCTAACTATTCTAACTCTTGACCCATCAGCGCTTGACCCATCTTACACTTGATCAATCAACCATTGACCCATCTTACACTTGACCCACCAGCCCTTGACCCATCTGACAGTTTACCCATTAACCCTTTACTTATTTTAACCTTGATTCAGAAGTATTATACTCTACTCTGCTCTTTCTTATTCCTATCCTATCCTTTCTTATGTTGCCTATATCGGAAATGTTTTACCTTTCAAAAGTTATGAAGAAAGTTTTCTGCAAACGAAGGTCAATACCTTCCTGGTATAAAATTGCATAAATGTCGCATTTACGTAAACACATTTTATGGATTTGACCTTTTGACTTTCATGAAACCTTGCTCTTGTTACTATTATTTGATTCTCCCTTTTGTAACTTCGAATTAGTCTTTTAACGCGATTTGTTTTATGTATATCGTTGTAAAAAATATTATGCTTTGGCAATGTGGAAAAAATTTGTATCAATATTTTATTCTATTCTATTTGTCTTAAAATACAGCTCTAGAGCAACAGAGGGAAACTAAAACAAACCTTTGGGTCCTGTGGCTCCTCGCTTTCCTTCTGGTCCTTGTTTTCCCTGATCCCCTCGTGTACCTGGCTTTCCTTGGGGCCCCTGTGCTCCATCTCGTCCTGTCATGGAAAACGTCTATATCATCGGAACATCATACTTTGTTCTCCAAAATCTTGGCATTGAAAATATTTTACTGAACTGTAAAGCTAAATGGAACACGAACCTCAATATCAAATATGATCTCCTCAACACAAATATGATCTCCGGAATAAATCACATCTCTCAACCTTTAATTGCAGAACAAATCGATTTCAGAAAAGTTTTTTTTCCAAGCATAACCCCTTTTTAGCTTTTAGATTTTAAACAATAGATAGTTTATCGTTTAAAAGTGCCAAATTTTTAAATTTAAATTTATATCTTTTAAGATTTCTTAATAATTGTAATAAATTGTAATTTTTCACAACTTGTAAGCCCAGACCCCAGTAATGATTTTAAAAAATGTGTAAATTTTAATGTTTTTTCTTATTGTCAATGGAAACACATTGTATTTCATTTTTAAAATGCGAAAATGTGTAATAAAGAATCATTATCATTATCAACCTCTTAGATGATATTGTTCAAAGTGTTGGTATTAAAATGCACTGATGATAATATAAGAAAATTGGATAGAAAACTAACAGCGCTTAAAGTGTATATATCACTTGTGGGTTTTTTCATATTTAGAATCTACTTAACGTTCTGATATACATAGCCAAAAAACTTTTGGGATGTGGATTTTTCTTCGTGGCGCAATTAGCGTTCAAACAGGCGAAATTTTACTTCCGGATTCAAAATGACCGCGCAAAAGGAAGAATGGGTCCAAGTTGGATAATGTGACGTCATTTACAAAATTCATACTTTTGAGTCTTCAATTGCTGGAGAAATATCTTGTTTTTTGTTTCCTGACTATCGTATTATAACAAACAGATGTAAAGAATGTCAGATCTTTCTCCAGCGATTGAAGACTCGAAATATGACTTCCATAAATGACGTCACAGCACAACGAAGACAATAACTGGAATTGCTAACTGAACTCCGATGACTCAAACTTACATAGGTTTAGATAGGTTTATGAGAGTGCATTGGGTTTTGCCTACCTTGTGGGCCAGGAGGGCCCGGGGGTCCGGGCTGCTTTCCATTTATGGCTGTTTAACAACAAGAAACAAAATTAGGTTTAGTTCTTTGTGAAGTGTGTTAGACTATATAATTACTGTATAATTAGAATTATTATAATTACGTAGGCTAATATAACGATGAGTTGTAAGTTTCAATAACCAAACGTTCTCGACACATTAACTTTTACCTTCTAAGGCTGAAATCTGGTAAAAGAAAGGAACAGATTTTCGAAAATTGAAACTTCGAAAGCAACTCTGAAAGTTTGATTGTTTATCCTATCAGTAGTATCTGCCAGGTTGGCAAAATGCTGACGAAGATTCAGTGGAGTTTTTAGGGTACAATGAGTGGTAAGCAATACAGTCAATACAGCAGTTTGAGTCAGTAGTTTAACGAATTTTAAAACGCCAACCGTAGTTTTCTTTTTTGCTAACTTGTATTTCATCATTATTCGTTTCCAGTTGAGCAAAAAACATTTACAAGCAGCAATGTAAGTGTGATAACGTTCATAAGCATGAGAACAAAACCTATTTTCTGTCAAGTATAATTTTCGTTGTAACGTTTATTAATAACATTTAAAATCAACAACAATTTAAGGCATTTACATCACGTCAACACGTTTTTTTTAAGCACGAGGTTCTTGTTTCTTAACGTCGCTTTTGGAGTTTTAGTGAGTGTGTTTGGTCGTGAGTGAGCTAGTATTCTTATCGTATCTCATTGACGTTCAAAGCCCTATGAACTATTATTGTTATGGACAATACAAATGCTGCTCTTGCTTGTGGAAGATAAGATAAGAACGCTTTACGATAAGAAAACCTGCCAACACACCATAACTTCCAAAGCGACGCCTCGTGCTTGAAAACGACGTGGTGACGTGGCATAACCATTATCCTCCGCACGCTCATGAGGGCCGTACCCAGACCTAACGCGACCTTCAAAAACAAAGCGTATGACGTGGCATCACACTCAGGCCTCTGGGAGCGAATCCACCGACCAAATGCACAATCAGAAGGACACGCTTAATGACGACGTAAATAATTTCCTGTCTCTCTCCGCTTGGCATCAAAGAAGCCAACCGAACAAAAACTCAATATAGCTCAAATACAATCAAATGAAAAAGGGGTGCGACAGAAAGTATATTGATATTTTTCGTGTTTGCGGAATATAATTCGACACAAGAAAAAACGGTTTTATCGTTGTTGTTGTTTCATATTTAGTATAAAACTAGTTTCTTGTTTAGCTTTGTATATGTTTCGGACGAGGGAACATCGATCCGGGATATCAACAGTGGAATAAAGTTATTGGTGGTCATTTGCGCTGTGAGAGTATACCATGCACGTGGCATGTTTTAACTTATGAGAGCACAGGCAGCCCAAGCTTTTAGTTTGTCTTTGAGAACAGATTTGTAAGACTTTGCATTGGAGGTACAGAATTATAAGACTTTGTATGGAAGAACATTCGACCTTCGTGTAAAATCAAAATATGTTGGTTTT
>JAOBYH010306623.1:0-16285 GCA_025403525.1 Umimayanthus kanabou | reverse complement strand
CTTGCGGCAATTCTCGCGATGTTTCGGATTGCGCATGCGTGAGTCTCTGACGCTCTGAACGAAGAGTAACATTTAACGTTTTCGACAGTCGTCTTCAGGGATTGAAACAATGTTGCAAGTTTTCCCCGCGTGAAAAAAAATGGGACAATTACTAAAGGGACTTGTAAATTTAATGATGGTTGCTGCCCTAGCCCTTTCGCTTAAAGATGATCTTTCGCTTAAAAAGAGCACCGACAATGAATATACTAAAAAGCTTTCCTTTGCAACGTGCGAGTCGTAGAAGTTACTATATTTTTTATTTGTTAATGAAGCCTTTGGTTGAAGTACTCTAAAAGTTTCTATTTAGAAACAAGAACCCAAAACACAACAGCAACATTGATCCAATGTATTTTGTATATAAACAAGCGAGTATCAAATAGCTAGTCGTACGCACAGTATACATTCTTGGGATTTTTCTTTATTGACAATGTTTTCCAGATTCTGTAAGTACATACTGCAGCTGAACACCTTATCTAACTGTTAATATTCATTTTACTTTTAAAAAAATATTAAAATGCTAAAAATACTAATTATTCTCTTTGCAATATTACAATCTGGCATTAGTTTTAACTATGCAAACAGAACAAGAAAACCTTATTCAAAGTTTTCTCAATTCTTAAAACAAGGCAAGCTACAATTTTACAAAAATTACCGAGACTTCCATCTACAAGGTGAAGTCACATCTTTCATGTTTTTGAATTTCATAAGTTACAGATCGTTATTTACAAAACCTCTTTCAACGGTCTAATGGACCTTTGTCACCAATACATATATACATTTGTTAGGCTTCCTTTTGTTCAAGGACCCATGAGAGTGTCTTGAATGAAACCAGACAGTCATATGTTTCAAGTAAAGTAACTAATATTTTCATTTATCAAATTTCTGAATGTACAACTACGTGTTTTTCTACAAGAAATTAAAACTCTTCCATTCTTGGAAGGAAAAACACAAAACACAAGTTAATGGTTTTCAAGACAATTCCAGGACCTCTATACAAGAAGACAATTTGTACAATAAAAAGGTTTCAATACTAATGAATTTGAACACAACTTTTTAAATGCTTACTCAGTGTGTGTGTATGTATTTAGAACCATATATTATTGTTAGTTAAGGTGAAGCAGTAGTATATTTTTTGAGCCTATAGTGACTTGACCAAAGAAACTAACAGAAACTTTCCATCTGCATAGTTTTCAAATAGCGGTACCGAAAAAAAAAAATTAATGTTTTATAAAATATTTAATTAAGAAAACCTGTGAACAATATTTCAGTTAAATTGTACAATATAGAATAAGCTACAGATATTTACAAAAAACGACCAACAGTGTGACTTTATTAATAGTAATACAAAATACTTAACTTATTAACGGTATATATATATGTATATCAAATTGGCTTGAAAATAACTACATTCATAATCTATTTTGGACATTTGCTTTAGTTTTATTATGAAAGAAAACCTAGCTTTCCCCTGTGTACCACCCCCTGGAGTCTAAGTCTGTAATTCTCTACCTAACGTTTTATCCAAATTCAAGCGAAATTTGATGACTACAATAACTACTTCGGCATGATACAAATGTTCACAACTGGAAGTTCTTCGACCCTGAATTGACATCAGACTTGTGACCATCTTTTAAAACGCTGCAGTTACAGGCTTGAGTTGCTCCTCAAAGGTTGGAATTTCCATAGAACTCAGAGTTTGTGTAAAGGTTCCAACTGTGTCTTCATCTGGTTCTGGTGTAGATGCTTCAGCCACTGGAAATTGCAGGTCTGGTACAAAAGGATAGAGGGGCATGTTCTCTTGACTGTACCAGGGAGAGTTAACATAATCAACTGGGTACTGTGTCATCGAGTTGTCCATAACTCTATGACGCAATGCATTCATTGTCTTTTGTCGCTTGGTTTGGCAGTTGTAACCATCGTATTCCATTGGCTTTGTCACACCCTCACCCAAGAGTTCCCGCTTTGACATCTTGGAGGACTTGGGCTTTTGCTTTGGCTGGAAAAAAATGTCACTTATCAGTTACAAATCCTGGTATATAATTGCTTTTTCTAGATCTACTGTAACAAGTCACTGAATACAACTTCATAAGTTTCTGTATAAAAGTTTTCAACAAAAGTAATACTACAGTATTCTGTACAATACGGTAACCATAAAAAAGTTTTGAAAAATCCAAGTTCTGTAAAACTGTCTTAAATTCAGAAATTTTCACAAATCTAGAAACTTTTGGAAGTTGCACAAAAACGTTTTCAGAAAATTCTAATAACTATTTTATAAATTCTGGAAATCACTACCATCACTACTGAAGATATGTAAGATATGGCACAGTATTTCCACTCCTTTCTATATGATAAAATCAGTTGTAACTTACCTTGGTATTCGTTGACTGCTGCGTAACTTTGCCTGTAAGATGCTGTTTAAAGTGTTTTCTGAGAGAGCTTGGGTCTGTGTATCTCTTAGGGCAGCCGGGAACTTGACAAGCATATGGTTTCTGGAAGGGGATGAATATAAATATATTATGTTCATCGAAAAATAAGTTCAAAGTATGCTAGTGAGAAATGTATTGTGTCAAAATAATTACCATTGACTTGAGGATGGGGGAAGGGTGGGGGGAGGGGCTTATAACAGAAATGAGACAAATATTTCAGATTCTAACTAACGGTATGCAAAAACTATGAGAGAAGCATTTCCACAAAGTGGCCTTTAACTTAGCAACAGCCCACTATTTCACTCAACTGGTAACATACTTCAACATAACATTAGATTCAAAACAGAAAAAAAAAATCATGCAACTAGAAAATTTTCCCTGATGACGGTCGCAAAGAAATGATGAAACCATATATCCTTGGCTGGGGGGGAGGGGGGATAACTGAAACATTTACATATTGTTAGGTAAGAGATGGGCTTGTAAGGAGATGGCTTTGGAACCTAAATTCTATGCTAATATTAATGTTCATCATACTCATTTTGCAGAACTTTAACTGGTTTAGAAGCCTCTTTGAAAAAACATTTTAGAAGGAGTGGTGGCAATTTAAAAAAAATCAATGTTTACCGTATCTAGGTGAGTGCGCTGGTGCTTTGCCCTGTCGGATGAGTTTGAAAAAGCCTTGGGGCACCCAGGAAACTGACACATGTAAGGCTTTTCACCGGTGTGCGACCTCATGTGGATTTTCAAATTCTCAAGTCTTGAAAAGGCTTTAGTACATCCAGGAAACTGAAACAAAAAATACATGTATATTTAGCCTTAGTTAACAAATCACTCTAAGCAGCATGTGGGACTCCAACTATGTTCTTACTGGAATACTTGAATACTTGAATACCCCAAAACAATTTCTGCACAAATTTATATTTATATTATTACATTAATAATAACTTCCAACACTTAGCTGCTAAGTACTTTTGTCAGAAATTGTTAGTTTCATTTTCCAGGACTATTTCATTTTGCCATGTTTACTAGTGATTTGTATCTAATTTCACATGAACTTGAACTTACTGCAAACACCAGCAAATTGTTTACTGGCTCATGATCATGCTGCACCGTTTTTTTTTATTTGTAGGTAAAATGTTACATTTCAGGTTTTTTAAGTTTTTGACATCAGTGAATTTAATTCTAAAAGTGAAATATTCAAAAAGGAATATCAGTTTTCAAATATTTACATGAGAATATATTGAGGGCGAAATGGAGGTGTACATGTAATATAGAAAACTTGTTTTAAAATCTCTTTAATATTTAGCATTGTCTTGCAATTGACAATGACTGCAGTGGGATATTCACTGAAAAACCTTGGCATTGTAACAATATTATTTTCCTTTTTCTTTACAGATATGGGGTTTACACACCCACAAGGAACATGTAACTAATAGTAATATCCTACAAACTCCAAATTGAAGCTCTGTTTTCAAAACAATTTCAAATTTGCTCTTTTTTCTATGCCTTTCTCCTTAAAATAATTTTAATGTTTTTTTTTCACAACGCAAGCAAACAACAAAAACTCTTACAAGTAACCAAAATATATGGCTCCTGCAGTTGTGCAAATGAAACTATTAATAAAATTCAAAAATAATTTGTATATTACCTACATAAATAAAATAAAATCATTTTCACAAAATAATAAAACCATAGCTGCTGCGAAATGCAATTACAGGGCGAAGTTCTCAATCTTCAGTAAACCGAAGCATTACTCACGGCCAAAGAATCTTAAAATTTTAAATGATTTTATCATAATTTAGATTGGTTGCGTGTACGTCATAAAGTTGTTTATTGTATATAATTTTACTACTTTATAGAAAACAATACTATTTTAGCACGGTTGTTATTTAACTAGTTCGCTGTCGTTCCCTATTTTCACACTATTTGCAACTACACTGTCGTGCCAAGTAAACGCTTTTCTATAATAAACAAAAAACATATTAATCTCTTCCCCGAGTCGATTCAAGTGGTATTAGGTTCAGCAAACAACACTCTTCCAAAAAATCAATTTGATCGAATGACGTAAGGCAGTTTTAATAGACTCGTAGAGATAGAAAAGAAAAAAGGTTTATTGCGTTACGACTGAAGCAAGAATTAGCGGTATTACCTAACTATAAACTCGGCAGGAACGAACAGGAAACCGAAATGATAAAAGCCTACACCGCTAGCATTTTACATGTTGTTGTTTCACATTTATATTCGTTGTGACCGGCCGCCAACATGTTTTTACTCTCTGGTCAATAATGTTCGATAACAAAGGTAAATACCGCTACATTATTGATTAATGAATTTGCCTATACAATTCATGAAAGCACCCCACTGATCAGAAGGCCATCGAGTAATCAATATGCCATAATACTTTCGAGTTTTCACTTCAGTTTTGAGCTGTAATACAAAGAACTGCCCTCTCAAAACACGCGATCGCTGTTTCTCCCGCTTTCACTGACGCTGTTAAGAAAAATCAGATTCCCAAAGCGAAGTTCTTGACATTTCGTGATTTTCGTGTCGACGAGCATCTAACTCGGCTAACATTTGCACATTTGGTTCCCCGACTGCGGTCATTAATAAATATGTTCTTGAATAATTCTTAGCCCCAGTATATTTTATTGAAAGAACAAAGACATCTTTGTCATATATGTAAATCAATGAGGGTCCCTGGCGAGCGCAGTACTCGTCAACTAAAGTAAATCGTCGGTGAAAAGTTTGAAGACGTCGAAACTGAACTTACATTGAATCTGAAACTTATATTCGCGCTACAATCAGTTTTTCATGAGAATCAGTTTGGTTATTAAACACATTAAATTACAACTTCATTATGTGCATCGACTTTTCACACCACTCGTGAAAGGGTATACTGGTGTTTTAACATGCCACACACTCCTGCTCTCTGCTCATTGAAACGATTAAATCTACCTTTCACGAATGCGCTACTCCATTTCAGATAACAAACGCTTTGTTTTCAGTCGAGTCTGCATGTTCTCGAGAGGAAAGTTTTTACTCATAAACAATTAGCGCTTATTCTTAATGTGCCACACGCAGAAATCGCACGACAAAACAAAACAACTCAAATCATATCAAGGCCCCGGAATAAGTGAAATATATCAAGTTATTGACCATCTTACCGTGCATTTATTTGGCTTCTCGCCGCTGTGAACTCTCATGTGAATTACCAATTTGTATCTGGCGTTAAACGGCTTGGTTTGTCGCGTACAACAATCCCAATAGCAAATGTACAAATCGTCCGCTTTTCTCTGATCAATGTGCACTTTTTCAATGTGCCGCACAAGATCGTTCCTATCTGAATATGTCACATCGCAACCCAACCACTTACAACCAAATACTGTTCTTTCTTCCTCCGCACTCGAATCTTTACAGTCTTTGTTGACCTCCTCGCAAATTTTCTCGCTCTTTCGCGGAATCTCCACTTTGTCGCTAACGTTTTCAATTTCGGCATCATCGCCATTTAACACGCTATCAAACAGTGATTTTTCGCGCTTTGGTTTCCTTTCTTGGCCAGATATGAGGTACTTGAACTTCTTTAAATGATTCTCGAGAACCTTCTCCGAATCCGTCTTTACTATCGATGGCCTTGTGTGAAATTGAAACTGAGATGGGCCACCTTTCCCATCGGAGACAACAGTAACGTTAGGTGTGTAGCCAGACCCTTGCCTGACCCATGGCGGAAAAGATTTCTGTGAATTCCTGTGCTCGTTCTGACCAGGAACTTGTGTCTGTGTGAATTCAGAGTTATAATCGGAGAAAGGATACGAAGATCGTTGAGGAAACTGCGCTGGTTGACATGTTTTCGAGTTGGAAAGGTCGGCGAAGCTTTCCTCCCCGTCGAACGCAAATGTTGTTGTATTTCCATTGAGCCTTGTCAAACTCCCGCTGCCTTGAACCGTTGTGTAGGGATTTGTGTACGGAGGTGAAGGGAACGCGGCTTTTTGTTGTTGTGTGATGTCGAACGTGGGCTCGTGGCGTCCGCCAGTCTGGCGACTTGTGTTCCATTCTTGGCTTATGGCGCTCGGGTATCCGCAAATATATTCACTCGGATTCTCGCTCGCGTGGAGTTCGCGTGAGTAAACTAGACCAGACTGCGTGGCTCCAGAGAAATTAGCGGAATCGCCTGGTTGAAAACAGTTCAGTTGCTTACCCATTGTAGCCACAGACTGTTTTTTCAGTGCCATTGGGGGAAGATGTTGTGGCGGATGAGAAGAGGGAACAGTTGTGTTTATGGCGGCTCCTGGATTACACAAACGCTTACTGCCCGCCTCTTTGCCGCAAAACTGTTCACTTTGCATGGCGTTGTAGTCGACACCAGCATTGGACGGCATTCCACTGGGTGTATTGTGAGGTCCATAGTAGTAATTATACATGCTCTGATCCTGGTCCAGCGGAAAAAACGAATCGCTCTGCCCCTCACTCTGCACGCCAGTCGTATTGTGGGGAAATGAGTCGAAACCCGAGTATGCAGTCATTCTAGGATTTCGGGGCTCGCCTGCGCACTCGAGCGTATCGCCTCGATCATTGACTGATGTTCGACCGCTTGTCATGGCAGAGAAGATAGCACCGCCTTCGTTTTCATAAATATTCACGGACTGGTTACTGCCGCTGAATGCTGACAATGGGGAGCTCAAGGGGGTTACAGGAGTTGGGGATCGAGTAGGGTGGCTGGAACTGTCCACATTGACTACCCCTGCCCCTAGAACTGGCTCCAAGACTCCGTGGCGCCGAGTCTGGTCTTGGGCGCGATCGCCTTGCACCTCGGTCTCTGGGCTGTTGAAAAAGGTTTCCGTGTTGTCTTTCATTGCATTCCCCTGTAACATTCAAACAACAAAGCAAACATTGTTAAACAAATTCACTGGAATACAAGCAAGGTGGGGAAGGACACGACAGCACTTCAGAATCGTGCACAACTACAAATAACACATAAATAAAAACTCGCTACTTTTGAAATTCATTAAGTACCTTTCACAGCTGTACAGACTTCTCGTCACTTATTAAAATAGTTTGGATGACCGGTCTACAACGTACAATAAATTAAAAAAACATGTAAATGAATTGACTCAAAGAGAAGGTGTTTTTCGCTTATCTTTGCACACGAAAGCGTGTGACAATAGGCTAGCCAAACTCGAGTCACTTCGAATACCACCTGACCTTTGTGATAGAACTGCAAAAACTACGGGGAGCTCGTTTTGATTGGCACCCATTCAAATCTATCGTCTTGAGCATTGATTAAGACTTATTACATTTCACCGCCAAGCCAATCGCATTGTAGCGCTAGAGTAATGGGCGGAGAAGTGTTCTTTCGCCAGCCGTTTGCTTTTAGATATGTTGGTATTGATATTTCATTGCATCGAGAAAAGATCGACAAAAATAAGTTCGCGGCGTTGTGAATTCTAGTCGGGCTCCAGTAGTCGAAAGAAGCAAGCGAAGAAGAAGAGCAAAGAAGTCACTTCTTGTTCGGATTATTTTAAACTGACGTATTCATGGCGGCATCGAGTGAAGCCTGAAAATTTTGATGAGAATTGGCAGAAATTTGACAGTTTAAACAAAAGAGTGTTGCTAGTATCATTTCCGGTATTTGTTTGTTCGGCTGAGTCATTTTATTTCAATCGAACTTTGATTAGATATTTTAACCTGTTTCTATGCTTCACTTCGTGCTTTGTGACAGCTTTCGTAGTTTTACTTCCAGGATCCTTTGTAACTTTTGCTCCAAGCGAGTTCTATTTTTGAAGCAGGAAAGAATTGCTTTGGCCGCCTTCAATTGCTTCCTGTCGATTCATTTGTACCAGAACTTTACTTTGTCATCCGGCAACAGAACTCCATCTTCTATCCTACACAAGGTGGAAGGCAAACAGCAGTGGTCCGGTGTCGCGACCTTTTCCCTGAATAAACAAGTCGAAACAGATGGTTGTTTTGATAGGTCACAATCAGGAACAAGTGTTTTGCATCTTCCTCGATCAACTAGCCTCTGTTTTCGCGAGTTGAGCGCGAGTTGCTCTGAGCGCACCCTTAGGGCGTAAATCACTAACTGCCACGGGATTAATAAAACGCTGGCACGGTTTTGATGAGTTTTAGAAAATGTTTATTTGTACCAAAATATAAGGGTTACTTTATCCGCGGGGTTTGAGATGGCAGGATGGAGGTACATTTTAAATTCAATAATTGTTGGCCATCTACGAAAAAAGAAAAATAGAACCTTGAACTCTTTGATGAGGAACTAGAATGCCACTTTTTGTTTTTGATTTCAAGTGGATTCGATAGTGACTCATCGGTCTTTTACTTCTGTGATACAGAAAAGTTACCAAGTGCCGTCAATGTGAGCTTCTTCCGTTTTGTTCGGCGGCAGTTGTTGTGTTAGCAGGAAACCACACAATTTTAAGTACTTGCGCAATACAGCTCTGATCGCGACGTGAGATAAACAGGTGACTCGCAGAACCGCCAGATGCAGATCCTATCCCTTTCTTAAAAAAACTCTCCATTTCAGACATAATTTGATCCTATGTTATCATAAAATCTTCCGTTTGAAGCCACAGTAAAAAGTCTAATCGCTTGGCCTTGTACTGTTCGTTCGTGAGCGCAGTGCACATGGGGCCACGGGGAGTCGAGGTCTTCGTCAAATATGACCGAGTGTTGATTGGAGACTCAAAAGTCAACAATTTTTACACCTGGTCAGATGCTAGTTCTTAGTGCACGCTATTATTCTTTCTTTTTGGATTTTCGTCCTCTTATTCTAAAGACAGTTCAATATATATTTTGCTCTTTCTATTCAAAATCATAATGGTGTTTCTTCCGATAGCGTGACGCTCTACGACATCCGACATGTTAAGTTATAGTAGTACAGCTCGTTTTGTTTCCGGAGTTCAGGTTTCTAAACGCTAGAAAAATAATGAGTATCAATAAGAGATCTGCGTAATGGACTGTTTTTTTCTGTTTTCTTGTTGTATATGCAAACATTTTAGGTTGTGCTACTCTAACACTTTACAGCCTGAGCTTGGTGCTTTGCTGTGTAGTGCGATACCAGAATTCAGAAAGTGTTGCGTAGAGAATCCATCAGCGTACTTTGACCTTTTTGCTTTTTATTTTTTATTTATTTTTTGTTTAGACTGGAAAAGGCCTTCGAACTAGATCAGACGGCAAAACTGAAATAATCAGTAATTTTATCACTAGAATAATTAGTTCTCAACTCTCAAGTAAAAATTGAAATTTGTTACGGTATTCCCGTTGCGAGTCAACATGATCGTGATAATTAATTTGAATGATTTTTTTCCCCGAAGAGTTTCGATATCCTTTTATAGACGTATACTTTTGAACTCCGGTAGAAAGTTGTCAAAAATCACTTTAATTAAAAAGTAATAACTTTTAAAAAGGTCGTTTTAGTTGCTGCTTAGATACGATTACTTTAGGGTTTCGTTACAGAAACTACCCAGAACAAAAGTATCGCCCTTAGGCTTGTCCAGATTGTGCTAGTAAAAACCTGCAAAGTTACTCCCTAAAATGCCAAAATGTTGCTAAAAAGTTGCCAAAAATCCAAAAATTTGCTACCTAAATTTCGGAAGTTGCTAGCACTTGCTACCTAAATTTCACGATTTTCACACAAACATTAATCAAAAGCTATATATTTCGTCCTTCTTGATAATTTCTAGTCAAACTTTGAACAAAACTATAAAAAATTGCCACTGCTTTTCAAAAACTCGCTGACAAATATGGGCGTATTTTTAGAAAACTGAACGGAACAAAACTTCTGATTTGTCAGTTTGACGTCTTGTTAAACGATATGTTGGACAACCTGAACAAAACAAACTCTGCGGAATGTATTCAATAATGCTATAAGTCTACAACTCTTCTGTTCGCTCTACTTTCTCAGTCTCTCAGTTCCCAATCCATACAATGTCTCTCACACGAAATCAAACTCTTAGAGTTTGATTTCGATTATTATTGAATTATTCACTAAAGAAATTATTGAATCGAAGAATATCAGAAGCTTCAAGGTAATCTTCAAGGGCCCTGTCTTGTTGTAAGTCAAACGCATCAATTGGTCAGGAGTAATAGCCAAAAACACAAGTATTAAATAGCCCTCAACTCTAGCGTGCTGAAAACCTTTAATTTGGTCAAAAGTTGCTCAGAAATGCAAAAGTTGCTCGAAGTTGCTGGTACTGAAAAAAGTTGCTCAAAACGCCAAAAGTTGCTCATAAGTTGCCGAGCACAATCTGGACATGCCTAACCGCCCTTACTCTTAACTTCAGCAGAATAGAAAGAAAGAAAGAAAGAAAGAAAGAAAGAAAGAATACAATATCTGCTAAGTTATAAAGCGGTGCCATCTTTCAGTTAGATCTTTCGTTTTTTCTAACTAGTAAGAGTGTTGTGTTCCAGAATTCAAATTTAAATCTACATCAACCGCTGCAACTGACAGGTGTACTGAACTACCTAACTACAACTATCAGGTGGGATTGGCTCTCTCCGATTCAACTTTGGACTTTTAATGAAAATAACATAATTACTTAAGAAGTCGGTGTGATGATAGTATTTTAACAAATTATAGTTGTGAATATTGGACCTTTTGATGACGATGTTGTGATTAGCACTATTTAGGCGATTTTGTTTGGAAGAAATGGCTGCATTTCCGTTAGATAATAATGGCCGGCCTTTTACGTAACAAGAAAGTGGAGAGAATGCTCTTTCCCAGATCAATATTTGAGGCTATTGTTTTACATCAATTTACCTGGGTTTTTTTTTAAATGAGTTATTAAGTTTTAAATAAAGATAATAGCATATCTGCAACTTGTAGTTACCACTAGTGTAGGGAAGTCCCTAGCAGAAAAAAACGACGAGCCCAAAAAAAGTCGGTACTTCCTGACTAGCGTAAAGTCTTCTTACAATACTCTAAATCCTAACGAACAATATCAGCTTTTCCGAAAATACTGTGTCAAAAAAATTGTGGAAATTCTACTGAACTATTCAAAACGACAGAACGGTGCGGAAAATTTGTTCCATTCGTATGAACTTTGATGGGTTAGGTTACTTTAAGTAAAAAAAATTACACAAAATAAGTTGAGCTTAGTGATGTTGACTGCACCTCTGGTGGGTACTGAACAAACCTGTACTTGGACCAAGTGGATTAGTGGAGTTCGGTGCATTCGGCAGCATCTATCGGTTGTCGCTGTAATGATGACTGTCAAAATATTGTGGATGTTTAAGTTTGACGTACGTAAAAGAGTTTCAAAGTAAAGTTTTCAGTCGAGTGGTTACCGGGGGTAATTACTTCTTGACTTCTAACCGAAGCCGGTGATGTTTCGCCGATAAGCCGTGAGAGTGTTTTTCTTTTGTATTGTTCTTCGGTGGCAGCCATTGTTGAATGACGTCAATGCCGAAGTGTGTCTTTTTGACTCGAACTGTGGCAGGTTTCGGAGTTCTTTTGAACCATTGATGATTGAAAGGGGGTTGCAATCTTTATTCATTCTAGCCGTCAGATGAGAACTGAACGTTTCGCTTGAAAGCTGCAAGTCTCGACAAGTTCTGTGCAATATCGTTGGAATTTACACATTTGACGTTTCTTATGAAAAGAAATAGCATTTCCATTACCTTGAAGTTTGCGGAATATCGAAATTGAATGTTTTAGGAATTGAATGCTATATTGAGTCAACAACTGCCACTCGTAACTCTCATTGAGTTTGCAGGCCTTTTTTTACAACAGACAGACAGCTCGCTACCTTGGCTTCTCTAATTGGAGGAATCCAATAATCTCGAGTTGAGACAAATCTCTTAAGGTGAATTATTAAACCCCATGGATAGAATAGATTCAGTTTTCCTTTCTAGCGGACAAATAAAGTGAAATCCAGGAAGAGCTAAGGTGTCATTCAAGCTAAACCGGAGGAGGAGGGGCGCAGTTGAGGGATTTGTCACGCGGACACGCAAAGCAGCCAGCCAATCGGTTTTAAAATTGTTATAGTCTGTATTCCAACATCGTAGCCCTTTCATATTCTCTTCTTCAGGCAATTTAGCTCGTTACAGCCAATCAATTTAAGTTTTTGAAGAATGTCCAGTAGATCATCAATATTCATGTTTTGACTACTCAGCCGAGCCAGCGAGTTTATATCCAGACTGTTTTGCCAGTCAGTAAATTGAAATACAACGAAAGTGTTATTCAGTCGTGGACCTATAAATGGAGTCACACGAAAGAGTGGAGAAGAACGTCAGTCGGATGCTTCAAGTGACTTAGTACAGCCCCTTCTACATGCATAATAATTTGCTGAGGAAATAAAACGCTTTTCTAGGCAAGAGCATTATTTTATGCACTTTTCAATTCATCCAAATTATTATTTTGATATTTACAAAGAGTACTACTTTACTAGCTTATTTTAAAACGTTCCAATAAAGTTGACACAATCACAAACAGATTATTGTACTAATTGTCATAAAATTTTCCAGTGCCATATAAGACATTCACTTACAACATCTATAAGCTCTCACCTACTCTAGTCTAGTAAACTGACTGGTTGAATTTACCGTCTCATCATACTTTGAACTTTGTTCCGTTTTAACTTTTATGCGGTTTCTAGTCTTGCGGAATCACCGGCTTTAGACTCATGACGTTTTAAGAATGGTTTGGGAAATATTAGCACAGATTTAAAGCTTGAAGTAACCTCGATAAAGTAACCGCATTTTCTTTAGTTTATCGTTTACAATGTCCTATTGTATTTGCATCAAAAATCTTCTTTTTTTCTAAAACGTGATCGACACCATATAAGTTCTTCTCCATAATCACTCACCTCGCACAAAGCTACCAGCGCTTCGAGAAGTTGCATGTTTGCCGGGCGATAGCTATGTTGAAATGACAGCTTTTGTGGTGTTAAAGTGTTAATAGAGCCCCGTTAATGACTTTTCAAACTTTGCCTCGATACTATAAATATAAGGAGTTTGTGTGGGCACGTACTTGGATCTGATTATTGGCCTATTTATTAATAATCCGCTTGATAAGGTTACAGCTAAATATCGCCCGATGCACCATGGTTGACTGCACAAATCCACCATCAATCAAGGTTTTGCTCTGACAACTAGTATCGTTTGCCCTCGATTTTTTTCTGAATGACCCCATGCAATAACCCCATTCAAACTTAACGAAATTGGCGAGATGCACATGCAACACTTTCTGAGCGACATGAATGCAAAGAATTTCCCTTACAGAAATTTAATCATTATATACACAAATATGACCAGTAAGGGAAGATTTTTTCCTGTCTCTATCAAAGCTGAGTGTAACTTAAAGTTAAAGCGTGCGAAAAAGTTGCATGAGTGATCACTAAATAATCTAAGGCATTTAACCTTAGATTTCGACACGGTACTAAACACTGCACAATCATTGGATGAGAATTTGTACTATATAGATATATCTATATGCACGCCTTAACCTTTTCACGATATGTAATCCTCAGAAATTTAAAACAATTAACAAACACTCTCTTTAGTTTTTTTTTTACAAAATTACGCTCAGGGAAAGGGGGGTAACCTTGTTCACCTTGTACACTGTTGGTTACTATCAGTTATTGTCCTTGCGTGCTTGACGGCTATGACTGAATAAAATGGACTCTTAAGCGTTAAATTTTGAAGATGGGCTATAATTTATCTATTGAATGCGGCATGACAATCAAGATTGGGCATTGCATTGGAACAATAAAATTACAGCCAAATTGCGTGTGCCGGAGTGAACGGTGGATTTGAAGCTCAAGTGGAACGGCTGGGCCGCCTGTTCAGGTGTTGGCCTCGGTATCATAAAGTGACGCAAATAAGCTTGTCAATTTTCGAACTTAGCTATATCACTTTTATCACCCAAACCAAGAATTAGTATTTTAGTTGAAAAAAATCTTGAAAAGAAACACTTTGCACATTTGTGTTTTCCAACTATTTTTTTTAAAGTGTTTAATAATTAATGTATAGACTATAGATTAGACATGAGAACGGGTACTTAGCATTAACTTGCCAAGCACTTGTTTCTCTTTAGAACTGAAACGGTTTAATGTTATCGGTTTGTTTGAAATGAATTATTTTGCCGACTCTTCATAGTGAATATCATTTGAAAGGAGACCGATCATCTATCTTTGCGTTACAGGATTTTTCAACTCAAAGAATAATCTTCAGTATGCATAGTGTTAGTGACAGAACCTCACTGCTCAAATAATATAATTAATAGAATTATATAACCATGCACTTTTAAGTCTGTTAGTTGACAGTTATGTGCTTATAATACAGTATTTTTCTATATATTTGTTTTGACACTGAGACTGTTTGAAAGAGAATGGCGTAATACTCCAGCATGCATTGCTCAACGAAGTAATAAATTGTTTAGGAAAGCTTATAAGCTTGTTGTTTATGATACAAATATTGGTTTTTGGTCTTCAGAAAGTCTCGGTGATTTATAGTGCCTTAATTAATGTCA
The DNA here is from genome assembly GCA_025403525.1 of Umimayanthus kanabou. Taxonomy (NCBI): domain Eukaryota; kingdom Metazoa; phylum Cnidaria; class Anthozoa; order Zoantharia; family Parazoanthidae; genus Umimayanthus; species Umimayanthus kanabou. The sequence continues at coordinate 1,342 of JAOBYH010306623.1, read as the reverse complement.
AACTAGCCTGGCTGGTGGAACGTTCTCGATATCGCGAGAAACTATGGATGCTGATGACCAACCAAGACTCAAACAAACTCTTGCTTTTGTATTCTTGTAGGTTTATACAGTATTTACTACCCGAGCAAGATTTTGTCCTCAAATATACTGAAAAGCAGTTTTAGTTGTACGTGTCTTTACAAAAGCATAAAGTAATGTATGATAATTTAGCCGGCAGCTGTTCACAAACCATGATAGAGCTGGTATCGGTTGCAGTTGTCTTGCAATTGTCATTTTGAATGGAGCACTTGTTCCATTCGGTGAGTCAGCAAAAGAGAGCGTTGCGAAAAGCTTAAGCGCAGTGAAATATGACGTCAGTTTTTGCGTCCTAAGGGTACGTATATGGTCAGACGCTGTCAAGGGGAACCAGTGGGACACAAGCCAAAAACGAGATAAAACTTTAAACTCATTTCGATAATTAAGTGCGTAGAAACCCATCTACCAACAGTACGTAGATTTAAACATGGATTTTTACAAGTATCGGACACTTGGTAACAAACTACAATTTTTGTATTATTCAAATATTTTCAAAAGTATTTTCAAAAATAGCTCAAAAATATCTTCAAAAATGTCTTCAAATATATCTAAGTACCATTACTGTTAGGCGAGGCTCAAAATGGGGAAATCCCTTCTATATCAAAGATAATTCCATGGATTTCCGGATTCCTTTTTTGTAAAATTTGAAACTGAAAACAAAATGATTTGATTGAACGGGTGCGATTTTGCCTAAAGATGAACAATGAAGCTTGTTAAGTTAACTTAGGGTATTTTGTGTTCATCATATCTTTAAGTTTGGGTAAGTGTCCCGATACTGATTTTGCTTGAACATGTGATTATGAAGTAAGAGTTCAGTTGTTATAGCACAACATATACATGTGTGGAAAAGTAAGCTTCATGTCGTCAGCAAATTACTGACTATTTTTAAAATCAGAAATAAATCCTTATATTCAAATTTCCGGAACCCGCTTTGAAGAAGTGCTTAGCACCATTATAACCATGTTCACTGAAATGAAGATTTTGTGAATCCCACGATACGAAATAAACTTGTCTTTAATTAACAATTCCGTACATTACCAAAAATGTTTGTCAAAAATAAAAATAAGTGGTGGAAAGAAACAAACTGTGGAAGTGTATGGAAACGTTCAGAAATAGCAGTCTTTCCAAATAATCATTATAGAATTGAAGAAGAAGCAAAGAGCTCCACAGTCTTCAATACATGCAACGGTGTTATATTGCACTGTAGTAACTAGTACGTATCGACTAAGCGGCGGGGGGGGGGGGGGGGGGGGGGGGGGGGGGGGGG
>JAOBYH010305512.1:0-16298 GCA_025403525.1 Umimayanthus kanabou | reverse complement strand
CCATGCCAATAAATGATTCAGCTGAAGCATTTTAAAACTTATTACATTTCCTTAAACACAATTTACTGAACAAAACCTATTTCAGACAGCTCTGTTGGAAATGAAAACCAATTTTCCACAATTTACAAATTTTGTGACCTTGATATGAACGAATCATGACAGTGCACATACCTGTTAGCTTTCTGCAAAACATCCAGCAACATCTTTTCAAATGTTATCAGGGAGAAATGAGCCGACAGATTAATTCGTTTCCTAAAAGCCACAAACTCAGGAATCTGAAAGCACGAGAATTGGTCAACAATTCAGTAAAAAGCTAAAAGGAAGAGAAATGCAAGGAACAAAAGTAACAATGATTTCCATTTTTATGTCCCCGACTACTTGTGTCGAATGGTATAGCTTTTGTAAAACCAAAAAAGAATAAATTCAAAGCCAAAGTCACCTTCTCAAATGAGCCATACTTGTACGCTGCTATTGTGTACTCTGGAGTCTGCATGTAAGACAAGAAAAACGCTGTTAGTTTGTACAAAACTACTACATCAGAAACTGGTAAGGGCTTGAAACAATGATGATTTTTCTACTAAAAGTTTAATTTCTTTAACACTAATTATCAAGCTGACAATACAATTTACCAGTGCATACCAACTAACTTGCACTATTCTTTAATTCTGCAGTTTTTACTATCTCAAGAAGTTTTCCATTCTGTACAATGGCTTGATAGATGAAGCCGTAAGGTTTGCTTCACTTGTCACGTTAAAACATCTAACTAATACCGCAAAACACATTGATTTGTCAGCTGGACACCTTTTTAGTGTCAGGTGGACACCTTTTCAGTGTCAGCTGGACACCCTTTCAGTGTCAGCTGGACACCTTTTCAGTGTCAGCTGGACACCTTTTCAGTGTCAGCTGGACACCTTTTCAGTGTCAGCTGGACACTTTTTCAGTGTCAGCTGGACACCTTTTCAGTATCAGCTGGACATCTCTTCAATGTCAACTGGACACCTTTCTAGTGTCAACTGGACACCTTTTCAGTGTCAGCTGGACATCTTTTCAGTGTCAGCTGAACACCTCTTCAGTGTCAGGTGGGCACCTTTCTATATTCCAACTTGCCCACCCTTGAGACTACGGGCTTGTTTAATATGTATAAAGAAACATACCGAGTGCCAGTTTGAAGGCAACTTGATTTGAACAAAGGAGACAACCCACTTTCTCGGAAAGCTGCCATAGAAATAAAAGCGTATAGGGAAAGACCTTCAAACGCATCTAATTTTACCAAGTGTTCACTAGAGATTCTCACATTGATCGGTTAAACTAGCAAGCAAAAATGAACAAATTGAACGACTATTCACAATTTCATCAGATTTCGTCCCCTAAGTCGTGAAAATCTAACGCAGATCTATTTGACTTTGCAATAAAAATATAAAAAAACGCAAAGAATCAGGGTATTCAATCAAAAATCTTTAACTAGATAAGCAAGTCAGTCTTCGAAGAGGGCAATTCTGACATGCTAGGATGCAACCAGAGACAAGTGCAAGAGAAGTGAGTTGACGGTTATATAATGGCTAAAGTCTCAGTGAGTGTGACGACATCACACAGCAAATACGATTTCCAGCAAAATAGTATCAAGATTAGAATTAATGAAGGATGTGGTGTGGTATCCTTTTCCAGGTCTTCTCGACTGGTCCTGTACATGTAAGTCATACATGCATCTAGTACACTGCTTTTTCTACGAAAAACACACCAAAATTTTCTTTTTAAACTTCAATGGAAATCAACACAAACACACACTTATAACAATCCTAACTAATAAAATATAATTATCTAAAGCATGCAAACAAAAGAATATCATTAAGGAATTACATCTTTCTGGTTTCCAAAGTAGAACTTCATGATGGATGTGTAGAAAGTTGCAGCTGATTCAAAATGTCCAACAGCTTCCACAAACCTTGCCGATATGTATCTGAAGCATGACATAGTACACAATAGTCAACAACTATACCTCGTAACGGAAGTGATAAATCACTAGGTATCTACACAGACAGAGAATAAACAAAGCAAGTGATGAAAAATTCCAGTCGTTGTAAACTCAACAAACTTGAAGCACACAACTTCGTCCATGCGAAATTTATAAACAATACATTTTTGTCAATACTAGGCATTAAGTCTCAAGCGCTCTTTTTATAGTTTTAATATGAAACGTTAAATCTGAAACAAAATGAATTACCGTTGATTGCAGAAAACCAAATCATAAGGCGTTGTGCATGTTTTACTGCCTCACCTATGGCAAAAATTTGAGCATCTCAAATGGCCACAAAATAAGATGCTATTACGTCGCAATGCTCGCAGGACTTTTCGAATTTCGAGACTTCTGGCCAAATCCTCAGCAAGGGTACGAAAGTTTCCTATTAACAATCGCATAATTACTAACGAATATGTGTCTACAAACCCCATGGTGTCGTGTTCAATGTGTTTGATCTCCATTCCTTCGCACAGTTCCACACAGGGTCCATATGCTCCTAACAAAGGGGAAAATCTGCAAATTAAAGAATTGTACCAGGACCGTTTTCCCTGTTTGGTTAATAAAACATCTCTAACCACTGGAAAGGAATATATAGAAATACTTTACAGGGGCAGTTTTTTTGGTTATTCCACACGAAACCAGCTCCTTTTCCAAAACCTGTTCCTTTTATTTTTATTCAAAGAAGGTTTTGTCTGACAAATAGTTCTTGCTACAAACAGATACGTCACACAGGTATACCTTTTGGCGTTAGGTCATTAATCTTACGGGCTAACACTAAATTCACTGAAATCCGTTTCAACCATCTTCCAAATTAACCAATCTGTACCATATTTGCAACGTCGAGACACGAACTGTGCTCGATTTATTTGTAACAGAAATTACTTGTGCAGTTATTTTGAAGTTATTTTTGGTACAGAATCACGTTAGTTAAAAATCAGTTATCCTACAAGCCAAAAGACTAAATTCGCTCCAACACCTTTGGTTTTCATCATATGTAATCCGCTTTAATTGTCCTTAAAACTAAGCCATCCGTACCATACTTGTAATGTTCAAAGTACCACTGTGTTTGAACTTTTTGTAGCCGAAGTTATTTTTTGTGTTTCAAACATCTTTTGTCTAGCAATGTAAAGATCAGCCACATTTTACTTACAATGTTGTAAGGAATCGTTCTTCTTAACAAAGTCTATACGATATTCTCATTTCGACGAAATGAAATGATTGGACCATTTCCATATACAACATTTCGAAAATGTACTTTGTCATTTTCAGTATTTCATTCTAAAGCAACAGTATAGTTCATGAAGCAAGAAAAGACAAAAGGTCCCCAAAACCAAGAAAGACCCCCACAAGTGGAAATGACGTTCTCACCACACGACTGAAAAATACGGAGCCCCAAAAGGGACACTCAAACACTGAAGTCGCAAATGTCTCAATCACTAAAGTCGCGAATGTCTCAAATACTAAAGTCGCGAATGTCTCAAACACTAAAGTCACGGATGTCACAAACACTAAACTCGTGGAGTAATTGGCAGCTTGTTGTAGTTTCATTTGCCACTTTGTTGCCAATTTGTTGCCACCTGCAGACCATTTTGCTCGCAGGCTCACTTCACGTGTCAAGCTGTCAAAGATGGCAGCTTCGAGAGAGGGAAGGTCGAATGTTGTCTCTTCGATTATAGAGGTTTATGCGAAACCCATTTCAGCGAAACTATTTTCTGTTTGTCGGTTTTAATTCAAAATGCTATTTTGAAGTTCTAATCACAATACGACTAGGCGAAAGATTAGGAAAAGGTAGCAACTGGGCACAGAACCCATTGGCTATTTTGAAGCTTGGTTCCTGGTTATGAGAAGAATGTATAATATAAACGTAAAACATCTATAACCTTTTATTTGCAATTGTTATTTAAATGTGCTACTTTAGCCTTTACCTCTAGAACTGTGTGAACCATTTAAAGAAAAAAGCTGAACATGATGATTGTTGCACGTTTGTCAAGTTTCAAAACCTGAATAGCACCATTTTACCACAAACTGCTGCAATACAATTGATGCATCCTTTCAATTATTTTCAAAATCCAAGTGAACCACAGTATGCACTTGACTACATCTCATAAGGGAGTCGGGAGGAGGGGGTGGCTAATCTTCTGCTTTCATATTTTTTGTGGCTATGTGTTTCTAGCTCCTACAAACCCTTGCTCCGTACCTGACCAAAATATATTTGTGTTTTGATGCCTTGTTCTAGAATAGCCAACAGATAATGTATGACAATTATGCACATAAATGTGGGCTTGCATTGTTGGCATATTACTCACATGCATTGCAATCGTTTAGAATGGCATTTCGTTCGACCTAGTGAACAACAGGTAGCTGCAAAGCCCTACGGGGAGCACCTGTATACATCATCATCATCATCATCATCATCATCATCATCATCATCATCATCTTCGTTTTCCAGATGGATGCAGACGTGGTTTTGAATAGTTCTACATTTGATATGCAGCAAATGGGTGTAAGAGCAGTTGGGGATATTTCTTCTTTACAACCATATGCTAAGAACTGAGTGGTCAAAGTAGCTCACTTAACAGAGCTAGTGAAAAGGAAAAAATACTTTTGCAAACATTTCTCAAAAATGTTGGCGAAACAATGTTGGTCGTAAGAGAAGTAGGTCTGTGCTCGACACCCAGAAAGTGGTACAACTGAGAGAAAAAACACGAAAGGTGTATCTTGGGTGGGTGCACTACAATGAACGCAGTAAAACATATGCACTAGTCAGATCAAACAAGGGTGGTGGAAGCAGAGGAAACTGTAATAGACCAATGAAGTTATTGATGGAACAGGGAAACAATGAACTTGGACATAGGGGATAGCTAATACCACGATCTTAGGAATGTCTTTGTGGGAGGTTTCAAGTTGCCATTCTCCTTGCAAAGATATGCAGAAGGGACTAAGCTGGCAAGGCTTTGAATATATTTCACTTCAAAGAAAAAAATTGACTGAGATGTGCGAAGTGAGTGAAGGTGAAGAGGATAGTGAAGAAGGGAAGGAGAGTGATAGTGGATTCCATTCGACATCAGTAGTGTTCTTCACTGAACTTGGGGCAGAATCAGAGTCTACCCAAAAGGAAATAAATGTCAATTGTGGGACTTGCAAACTGGACCAGTCGAGTGAAGCATCAGGATCAAAGTTGGAGAGTTTGAAGGAACGCCGAATTCTTGTTTCTCAGCAAGATAAAGAATACCAAGAGTCATTAAAAGCAGACTAAACTAAATAAGAAAAAAAGAAAGCAGAGCTGCTGGCCCAGCTCTGGAAAGCTGAGCGTCTGGAAAAGTTGAAGAACACCACAAGAGAGTGCCACCAGTACCACAAGGTCAACACAATATTCCTGTTCAAGTGAGACATATGACACTAGGCCTTATATAGCGTTCCTTTGTGAAGGGTGACAAAGTAGTTTCAGTTTACGACTGGGTAGGGTCCCAAAGTTTGTGTTGGAAGACTGTACCCACAAATTGGTAAAATCTTCGTTGTCCGAATGTGAGATCAGCTCTCTACACGAAAGAAAGCACAAATATGTCTTTAGAAGTTGATGTAGATACCACGGGACAATCAAAAGGCAAACAGGTTAGTTGATACAGAATTGAATATATGTTTTTATCATTTTGGTGTCTTGTTGTCTATTTTTGATTGTTGTGCAAGATTTGAAAGCAATAGAAGACAACAAAATAGTACTAATATTTAAGACAACGGCAGAAAAACGACCATAAGAAGACATATTACCTTTTTCTGTTGCCACGAACTGAACCATCGTCTTTCAAGAGAAAGTGCTTTATACGTACAATGAATGCGTTTTTCACTAACGTCTTCTTTTTAAAACTTCGAAAGATTGGTTTTTAGAAAGCTTGTTATTTTCCTGCGTTGGCATGTAAGCCAAGTATGTGGTTTGATCAACAAGAGTAGACATGGAATGATTTTCATCGTAGGGTTAAATGGAATAGCTGATGTTTCGAGTCTAGTGTTAGCTCTTTGTCAGAGCAAGGAGCACGCTCGCAATGTCACTCTTTTATGTTATAAAACTTTGTTTATGTGTTGAATGTCACACATTCCAGTATTCATTAATTTGAGTTTGGAATAAAATAAAGGTTAGGGAGCTTACTTTTATTTATTGCAAAAATTCATAGGGTTTTCTTTATATCATATTGGAGTTGTCTGAATTATTAATTTTGAGTTATGTTAACAAAGACTATTGCTACGAGTATATGAAGGTTTGGTTTTCCGCCTCAGAGGTGGAATAGGGGTTTAAGAACTTTTTAAAGTGCACTATGATTTAAAATGCAACTATGATTTGTTTTCAAGGAATAGACAAAACATTTTACAGCATGATTAGCTACTTACTCATCAAGAAATGGTTACAATCAACAGGACAAAGAACAAGAAGGATGAGGAAAGTGCATCCGATTCAGATTATGGCAAGACATTCAATGATAGCCCAGTGGTAACAGATTATTCTTCCCTGTTTTATGTATACTCTGACAATGTAAACCAGAAAGAAGAAAGTGATGAGTCACGTCATAAAAATGACAATGAGATGGACGAGAAAGGAAGTTTTAGTAGTGCGACCATTATTTCTAATAGGTCATGGGAAATCGTCTTGATGAAATTCTAAACGAATTAGCCAGGGTAATTGATAACACAGCTATATCTAAGTTCAACATTGCTCAAAACTTTATCTGGGAGGGGACAAAGAGGGGACTTGGCAGAAAGGCTTTTTCTCCAAGGAACAAGATATCAGCCAAACTTAGTGATAATGCTGGTACAAGCGCAGGTACTGTCGATCAGGGGGGACCCATGCGGGAGTTTTTCTCGTTATTTATTCAGTGGATGGTAAATTCACAGCTTTTTTGTGGCCTGAAGAAAGTGTCTCGAAGAAAGGGAATACTTTTATGTTGGGGGAATTCTGGCCATGTCTCTGGTACATGCTGGGCCAGGGCCAGAGTGTCTTTCCCCAACACTTCTTGAAGCCCTTATTAAAGATGACGTTAGTAAAATGGCTGTACCACTAGACGATGTATATGATCAGGAATTAAGATCGTCCCTTGAAGACCTACTTCGTACTACAACAAAGGATGAAGCTGATACAACTGTGTACAACAGCAGCTTAGTAACGGTTATGGAACTTGCTGGAACTCTCGAACCAATTCTGAAACCAAATCAAACAGGTAAGACTGAAATTATGGTGAATGCGACTTCTTGGGACAAATCCAACCAGCTCTTGAGAGCTTTAAGGATGGAATGTGTACCCTTGAAGTACTAGATGCAGTCAAACGAAATCCAGATGCATTCCGCAGTACTACCTGCTATTCGCCTCAAAGCTGACAGGGCAAGTATTTAAAGATATCTTCACGGTCATCAACAGCCTAGTTGGTTCCAGCAGAGTAGTCACAGAGAGCTTGGTACTTTCACGGTGGCAAGATTACATGCAAGATGTCGAGGAAGATGAAGCACACCCAACTCTAGTATACAGGGAAGTTCAATTTCTTCACGAGCCTGAGAACTGGAAGAAGCCGGAGCTGTCAAGATTTCCAAAGGCAAATACTTGTTCTCAAACACTGTTCCTGCCATTTGTGCAAAAGTTAGGAGGAATTCAAAGCCGACATGACCTTTGGTTTCCCAAATGGCCAAGGCTTTGGCACTGCTTAGCGATGAAGATGCCAAGTGTTCAGGGTTCAGGGTCCAAAAGATCTTCACGTTCAAGTTCTTTAAAGGGAAAGCTAATAGAGGCTAGAGCTAAGGCAGCTTCTATAAAAGTGAAAGCAGCATATTTAAAGGAAATGCAAGCCTTAAGAGCTGCAGAGGAAGAATTAGAAGTCCAACAGGAATTACAGCAGGTAAAACTAGAAGAAGAAATTTATGAACAATATGACTTGGAACAGAGTGGTATAAATGCAGTCAATATCCCAGATATTAAAACCAGTTATCCCCAGTCACCTGTCTGCACTGGTAATTTCTCCGGGCTCACACCAAATTGCAATTTGGCCAGTGACGTGTCATATGTGACTGTGTTTTCCCCAGGAATTCCAAGTACAGGTCATATTGTTTCATCATTGAATGAATCTACACATATCAGTAGTGGTGCCAGTGCGAATACGTCTGTGCCCATCAGAAATGTCACCAGTGTGAATGCATCTACACCTGACAGTAGTGTTGCTAGCTCGAAAACAACAACACTTATCAGTAACGTGGCCCGTGTGAATGCATCTACACCTGTCAGTAGTGTTGCTAGCACATATGATCCCACGTCGGCCAGTATCAGTAGTGCTGCCAGCATGAACTTACATATAACTTCAGTCACTGGCGTCAGCAGAAATATGGCTATGCCACAGTTCAGTGGCACTATTTACAGTGTGAATGCATTTCCACTCCCTGGATCTGCTAGTATGACAGCATCTACAGCTGCTGCCAATGATAATTCATCCCCAGAACTATTTAATTGCAAGACCGACAGTGCACATACATATACACCCCAGCACAATGGCAGTGCCAATATGAGTGTGTCTTATCCTTTTGTTGGCCATTTTGATGACGAAAATGTGAATTCTGGGAATCATGCACATAGCATTGGAGCAACAGTGGATGTGTGTGCTCAACAGGCCCTTGGTGAATTCCCAGATATCCAGAAAAGACAAACTGAACTTTCAGAAATGATCTTGACTCAGCAGGTGCGAAGCTCACTTCCCACATACAAACCACCCATGTTTTCAGTAGATGCGATGGAATATCAGGCATTCACTACTGCTTTTGAGGCTCTTATAGAATCAAAGGTGGAGAGCCCAACTGAACGTCTGTATTTTCTTGGCCAATACACCTCAGGCAAAGCCAAATAATTGATAAAAGGATGCCTTCAGACGAGACCAGACAGCTCCTATTATGAAGCCCGAAAGCTGCTGAAGAAACACCGGTGACCCCTTCAAAATTGCCAATGCATACATCAGCAAGATCACAAATTGGCCCACCATTAAAGCGAATGATGCGAAGGGTTTGCAAGTGTTCTCTATCGTTCTAGAGCAGTCAAGAAGTGCTAGGTCAGCCACGTCTTACATGAGTGAATTGAATACAGCAAATGTGCTACGCCAGTTGTGGGAGAAGCTACCCAGGTACTTATGACACAAATGGACCGAACGAGCTAGCAAGATCAAAACACAACAAGGCTAGGATGGCAAACTTCGAGGACTTCTGTCAGTTCGTGACAGAGCAATCAGACCTAGCAACAGACCCCATTTTCTCAGAAGAGAACGATGACAGGTTGAAAGATGGAAAGGGTCATGATGGCAAGCGATACAGGGGAGGCAAGGTCTCGGGTTTCGCTGGAAGTATGGGACGCCAATGCAACGACCCCGGCTATGGCTCTAATGTTTGCATATTGTGCAACAAAGCACACAACCTGAATGAGTGCCCAGAGTTCTTGAAGAAGCCCTTGATAAGTCGCAGAGACTTAGTGAAGAGTAAAGGATTGTGCTATAGCTATTTCAGCCCCCAGCACATATCAAGATCCTGCAAGACAAGGCAGACTTGTAAGAAATGCTCCAGAAAACACCCAACTTCCCTGCATGATGATAATTGGAAAGCTGATGTAAAGGAAAACAAGGAGGCGGACAAGGATAAGAGTGCAACAGGAGAGAATGAAGATGAGAGAAAGGTCACTTCTCGCACCATGGTTTGTGGTATTACAGAAACGGGCGACCTGCCGATAAGCATGGGAATAGTACCAGTTTGGCTACATCACGAAAGCGACCCCTCCCAAAGAATCAAAGTTTATGCGCTTCTTGACAATGGCAGTGGCGGGACATTCGTTACGGAACAGTGTTTGAAAATGCTCAACATTGACGGCAGTGAAACGAAATTGACCCTCACCACTATGCACGGAACCCAAGAAGTTCATACCAAGGCTGTGGAAGGGCTTGTAGTGACACACTTCAATGAAGATACGAGCCCAAACCTGCCTCAAGCTTATGCCAGACAGCACATCCCAGCAGATCGCAGTGAGATACCAAGACCAGAGATGACACAGAAATGGCCTCACCTGCAGAGACTCGGCAATAGGATACCACCCTATATGGAGGATGTGGAGGTAGGGCTTCTCATCGGTCTCAATTGCCCTAATGCTCTTCGCCTGAGAGAAGTTGTCTATGCCAAAGAGAATGCCCCGTATGATGTGCAGTCACTTCTCGGATGGTACATCAATGGCCCGCTTTCCTGCAGTGAGGAAGGCAAAGTGAGGTGCAACCGAATCCAGATTGCAACTCATGGTGGTAACGAGATGTCCAGTGGTTATATAGTACAGGAGAGAAGTGTGAAGGAATGTATAACCCCACAGCAAGTTCAGCGCATGTTCGAACTTGATTTCTCCGAGAATGAGAATGGCATAGCATTGTCCACAGAAGATCAAAGATTCTTAAAGAATTTATCAATGCGAAGAGTCTCATTATGAATTGCCATTGCCATTCAAGCAAGAGAACATTCACCTACCGAATAACAGGCCCCAAGCAGTACAGCAATTGAATGGGTTAAAGAAGAAATTTCAAGCAGACAGCAAGTACTGCAGCAACTACAAGACATTCATGGCAGACATTATCACCAAGGGATATGCACAGAAAGTTAACCCTGAGAATCCCATCGCTCAGGAAGGCAGAGTGTGGTATCTCCCCCACCACAGCATCTACCACCCAAAGAAACCAGATAAAATCCGTGTGGTGTTTGACTGTTCGGCCCAATACCAAGGACAGTCACTGAATGATAAATTGTTACAGGGGCCAGATTTAACCAATGGACTGGTAGGTGTGCTAACTAGGTTTAGAGAGAGGAACTTTGCCTTCATGGCTGACATTGAGAAAATGTTCTATCACGTGAAAGCGAAAGAATGTGATCAGGACTTCTTGCATTTTGTGTGGTGGCCAGACGGAGATACTGACAAAGAACCAGAAGAATATCGCATAACAGTCCATCTCTTTGGTGCGGTTTCAAGCCCAGAGTGCGCAAACTTTGCACAGAAACGCTCTGACGATGATGGAGAAGAGGAGTTTAGTTTGGATGCAGCAGACACAGTCAGGAATAGCTTTTACGTAGACGATGGTCTTAAGTCTGCAGGGTCGGAGGAAAAGGCAATTGAGCTCATCCATAATGTTAAGAGCATCTGTGCCAAGGGAGGTTTCAAGCTAACAACGTTTGTGAGCAACAGCCGCAAAGTGATTAACTCCGTACCGGAGGAAGACAGAGCAAAGGAGTTCAAGGGTCTAGATTTGGGACAAGACAATTTACCGATTGAGAGAGCACTAGGAGTGCATTGGTGCAACGAATCGGACACCTTCAACTTTAGAATTGAACTGAAGGATAGACCAAGCACTCGAAGAGGTATATTATCAACCATGGGCAAGAAGATCCTACAAAGCATTTCACATGGTACCAGCTGGGATTCACCAGTTTCAGATGACATCTTGGCATATGCTTAGCTCTTTCATTGACATCAATCTTATCTATATTAACGTGTTTAGGGAAAGGTACAATTTCCAAAGGACGGAATATCGTTATCAAATTAGGTGGCATGAAGTAAATAGCATATTTTGCATGTAAATTACTGCTGACGTCTGTACCATTTGATATGGATAAGACATCAAGATTACTTTTAATTTTACGCCCAAAAATAAGGTACTATAACATGTATTACCTTCAGTTTTCTGCGATGTATATTGCTGCAATATATGTTGTGAAATTGGCAACAGCTATTCAGCATTGCATTTATCTGAATCAATGCTGGTGTATCTTATACGGAATATAGGAGTTGGTTTTGTTCACGCCACATCAGACATGCGTCTGAATATGGGGATTGTTTCTTGCTGGTAAAGGAAAAAAAATTGAAAAAAGCCAGTCTTAGATAAAAAAAAAATTAACGGTTACATGGACGAAGTCTTCGTCCACGTTTAGGTGTACCGTTATATGCATTGGGGTGGGAGTTATAGTGTTGTCATTTCATCTATGAAATTTGCTGCTGGTACCGCAGTTCCACAGCTGTATCACAGTCGTTAATTGTTTTTAATATCTATTCTAATTATTGGTTTCAATCAAATTTAGACTGTTTCTGGAATCATTGACGCAGTTTCCTTGTAGAAGGTTAAAGGTAACACAGGCAATTAGCATTGTCTTGCAGTATCCCCAAACGGCTTTAGGCATTTTACATTTAGTAAAATGAAATCTTCGGTTGGGACATACTTTTTTTGTTTGAAATGGAAAGAGTAAATTTAAGATAATTAACTACAGTATTTTAAGTACAATTTTGGAGGATATCAAGATGCTACAACATACAAACCTTCACTGAAAGGGAACTAGCCACCAGGCCAGTAATCCTTGCAATAATATTCAATGCAAAGTACTGTTAAAAGTGAATGCAAAACGGCTGTTTATCAGAGGTCGGCTTAAATATTTACCTTGAAACATTTAAAGCAGTTTTACGTGTAGCTATATGCTAGTTACCTTATATGTCATATGAATTATGTTGTATAATATGCATTATATGCAGTTTTAAAAAGAAACGTTTTAACTCTTGCAATTTTGCAAACATAGTTGTTGCAGCAGCAAACCGGATATGAACAATTCCGGAAATGACGTAGTACATATTTTCTCAGAACTCTTTGCGGTTAGAGTTCAGCACGAGGTAGACATTTTGAATTGGTTTGGTTTGGTTTGGTTTATTGCAAGTGTGTTTGTTGTAATGTTGGCCGACAATGGATCACGGGAAAGGCCACAGAAGTGAGTAATCACAGTCACTATTGTAATTTTGTTCATGTTTCATGACAACTTCATTTAATGTTGAGTTCATTAAGAATATACAATTTTGGAATATTCCTGCACCATGTCACATGTGTCATTGAACTCTGAAGATCAACAGAATTCGATTTCTTATTGCAAACCCGGGATCTATCTTACGGAGTAAAAATGGCAGAAGAATTGAAGCAAGCCAAACTGAAAAGATGGAACGCCAAGGGATTGCTTACCAGGCTCAGCAATGCACTGAAATATGTATTGGAGGAAAAACTGTCAGTGCAGGAAGTTAGCGAATCCCTGGCAAAAGTGCAGGTTACCTTTACAGAACTAGTTATGAAACACGAGTATACAGATCGCATTGAGGATGATGAAGTATTCGACGCTGCAGAACATCGGCTGGATGATTGCTATTAAACAAGCAACTATGGCTTTGGAAATGTTTGCTAAGGATTACATAAATGATTTACCGAAAGGATCAAGTAAATAAGGCGGAATTAAGAATTTGGTAGATAGTTTAAATGGTTGAGGTGTGAGCACTGAAAAGGTGAGTGATGTAGATACTGACATTGAAAGTGTAAATGATCCAGATAAAGGGGAAGTAAAGGACACTGTTGCAAGTGGTGATCTTACTGGAGCCATTACTAGTGCAGGAGAAAAGGGAACGGGAGACATTAAATTGGAAACCAATGCAATGGTTTGCTAGTCCCACTGGCGGTGTTAAAGCAAACACTGTGGTTACAAAGAACACTGTTATGCCAGCTAGTTTAAACGATGTATGTGGTGCCATCCCTGAGACTAGCAACAACGGTCAAAACATTAGCAATATCCAAGCTAACAACACAGCTGCAGCAAGTGCATTTAAGAGATGTGAGAGAATACCTCACTTTTCGATCTGATTTCAAGCATATTGTAGATCAGAATACTGCAAACGATATACCATCACCCTTCTACGTGCAAGTTCACAAGAGAAACCGTTACAACTAATCAAGGACATAGGCAATGATTATGATGCTGCATGGGATAATCTTGACTAATCTATGGTGACCCCAGATTTGTAGCAGATACTGTTACTCAAGATATTGTAAAGTTTAAGCCAATACGAGTTGAAGAAGATGCACGGTTCTGTGAACTTGTTCATCTTGTAGAAGACGTGACAACACTCTAAAAGAGGTCGGTCGACCACATGACATGGAAAACAACCATATGTTTGCAATTATTGAACAGAAACTGTGTAATGATGAGAGAAAAGTATGGTCTCGACATCTAGAAAGGGAGGGAAACACTTCTACATTAAAAAACCTGATTCACTGGATGACACCAAAAATGAAATCTAGAATGAGGGCAACGGCTACCCTTAGAAGTTCACATCAAACACTCCAACCCACAGTCAGCTACGTTTCTGCAGACGTAAAACTGAAAAGGCCCAGCTACAAGTGCTGGTTATAAAAAAGCTCAAGTCAAGCATTGATGGCAAGACAATTCAAGATGAAACACGATTGACATTTGAAACAGTCATTTTCTTTACTAGCAGTGCCATTGTAACAGCATGGATTCAACGTCAAGCCAGACAACTCAAGCCTTTTGTCGTGGCCAGGGTAAGAGAAATGCAGAGCAATTCTGACCCATCCCAATGGAGACATATCCCAAGTGAGCAACGTTGCAGATGACATATCTCGTGGCCATTCAATCAGTCAAGGAATTATCCCAAATATCGCAGCATGGGTCAGAGTTCCTGTACCTACCTGAAGAAAAATGGACATGAGAATCAATGACTGCAGAGCAAAAGGAAGTTGAAAGCAAATGTTGGAAGCTCCAAGCTAACTGCACGATGACCGCAACAACAGAAGCAGATGTGAACGATTGCAAGAAGTTCTCAAACTGGAGAAAATTGCTGAGAGTAACAGCATATGTATTAAGATATATCTGGAATCTATGCAATCATCGTAGAAAGAATGCAGAAGTAGAGGCTAGAGATGGTCCATTATCAGTCTAAGAGTTGGACAACGCAGAGATCTACTGGATCAAAGAAACACAAAAAGACCTCAAGAGCAATCTCAAGAGAGTACTGGCAACTTAGTCCATACAAAGATCTGACTGGGATTATCAGAGTAGGCGATAGAGTTGCCAAAGCATTGATCTCCTGCGAATCTAGACATCCAACTTTGCTACTCAGGAGTAGCTACTACAGTCGAAAAAATGAGGAAGAAGTATTGGATCATCTTGCCAAGTATGTCAAATTTCGATGCACTTTCTTTCGGGAGATGGAAGCCATAGTCAAATCGCAAGTTATGGCTGACCTGCCTAAGAGTGGATTAGCTCCATTCACCCCACCATTCTACAACACATGGTGTATAATGACACAATGAGTCACAACAAGACGACCAAGTGTTACGGAGTCATTTTCACATACTTGAACACTAGAACTGTTCACCTGGAACTGGCTTTAGATTACTCAGCTATGAACTTTATGCAAGTCCTATGAAGATTTTTTGTTGTCAGAAGGCAACCAGCTGGACACAGCTAGTTGGTGCTCAACGAGAACTGAAAGAAATCGTGCAAGGTTGGGATGATAAGCATCCTGGTGAGTTCTGTGCTGAAAAGGGAATGAAATGGCAATTCATCACGCGCACTGCCGTGCACCAGAAAGGATGTGCAAATCCTTGGTCAAGAGTTGCAAGAAAGCCCTTAAGAAAGCTATTGGTGATCAACGGCTCACAGCTTTCGAGTTATACACCTGTCTACTTCTAGTGGCAAACTTGGTCAACCAACGCCCCATAGGTCGAGTCTCCAGTGATCTTGATGATGGAGCATACATTTGTCAGAATGACATCCTACTTGGAAGAGCATTGACACAAGTACCGCAAGGGCCATTCAGGCAAACGAAGAATCCTAGACACAGAGTTGAGTTTGTCCAGAAGATTGTGGACTCGTTCTGGAAGTGCTGCATGAGAAATGTGCTGCCTTGCCTGGTGCCACGAAGGAAGTGGAACACACAGAGAAGAAATGTCCAGTGCAATGATGTGTTCATGATTCCTGATCCAAAGGGTATCCGAGGAAAATGGATTATTGCCCGAGTTATGGAAGTGTTTGCCGGAGATGATGGCAAAATCAGGAACGGGAAGGTCAAGAGAGTGAGTATTCACAACCCATTGCAAAGATTGACATGATTCACCCAGCAAAGGGTTATGATGATGAACAGTTAGAACTGAGAACAGTGAATGTCCTCAGAGGGCAGAGGATGTTGCAGCAGCAAACCGGATATGAACAATTCCGGAAATGACGTAGTAAATATTTTCTGAGAACTCTTTGCGGTTAGAGTTCAGCACGAGGTGAACATTTTGAATTTGTTTGGTTTGGTTTATTGCAAGTGTGTTTGTTGTAATTTTGGCCGACAATGGATTACAGGAAAGGCCACAGAAGTGAGTAATCACAGTCACTATTGTAATTTTGTTTATGTTTCATGAGAACTTCATTTAAT
>JAOBYH010304401.1:0-16324 GCA_025403525.1 Umimayanthus kanabou | reverse complement strand
GGGGGGGGGCATACCCTACAACCCCTCTTGAGGGTGCGCATGCCGCTGGAAACCAGTCAGTCCAAAACCTGGATCCACCCCTGGATCACGTGGCACCAGCATTAAAACGGCTGAACTGGTTGCCGGTCAGTGAACAACTGCGCTATATAGATACCGTGATGGCATACAAGTGTGTCAAGGGTAGCGTTCCTGAATATCTGGCGCGCAATGTCGTCTGTAAATCCCACAAATATCAGACAAGGTGTCAAGACACGCACACAATTCCCTTGGCAACAGGCCAACGTTCATTCTCATTTAGAGAGTAAAACTTTGGAACTCGCTGCCAAAGCATCTTTTAAGATTAATTTTAAAATCGCTTTGAAAGGGTTTCTAATGAAAGAATTTATGAGTAATTCATTAACACTACATATATATGTTGTTCAATTTTTTATTAGAAAAATTATAATTAATGTCTGAAAAGCCCTTTGGGGGATGTTAATAAAGTCCTTCTTCTTCTTCCTCTTCTTCTTCTTCCTCTTCCTCTTCTTCTTCTTCTTCTTCTTCTTCTTCTTCTTCCTCTTCTTCTTCTTCTTCTTATTAATATAGCTTTTGATTGAACATTTTAGCTGTGGATATCGGACATGTAATATAATTCGTGTAATATAACAACCTTATAAGGTTTTTTGTTTATCAGTGGAGGTTTCTGGTCAACTATTCACCTACCCCCACCCCCTTAGCTTAGCGTTAGAGGTAAGGTTTGGGTGAGGTCTAGGTTTAGGGGAGGGGTGGGTGGATTGTTGCCCGGAACACCCATTGATCTCACTTTTTTACCCCTACTGCCAGCACCAAGTCCGCTGACAAGCTGAAACGCGGTTTCTAAACTGGCCTAATGCATTGGAGTCAGACATTCACATGCGTTCTAGTATTTATAGTTTATTAACTGTAGTGCAGATGAATTCACTCGAGTTAGCATTAGTCTACAGAGGTGAAGCAGTAACTACTTTGATATAATCATTGGAAACAAACAAAACTTCTCTGGGAATTATTCCACAGTAATGCCAGGGGTTTTGTTCTTAAAGTGATACAAAACGATTTACCTGTAGTTTTAGCAGAAACAATGTTTGGGAAGATAATTAGTTTTTTTTACAAAGAATTGTTAGAAAACCTAATGTAAGACTCCTTTTCAGTCTGGGAAGGAAAGCAAAGCGCTTTTAATTGCAGATTCAAGATTGTGTTTGGTACCTGACCCCCACAAGCATTAATTAAGGTTGATCATGTCTCTTCTCTATCCTTGTGTTTGCATGGTAACAATATTTAAAGGGGCAGTTTTCACAAGACTTCAAAAACTATAGATTTTTGCAGTTTTGTACTCATAATATTGATTGAAACGATTTAAGTTCACAAAGAAACCCTTTTAACAGGTAGAATTTTTCACGGAACAATTGAATTAATTATAAATTTATTCCTCGTACTAACAAGAAATTGGATTCAGCATTCTGAACTCTAATCTGTATTGATCGTGCGCAAAGTTTAGCCATGCGTACCATATTTACAATCATAAGGAAAATTTGTTCTTGATTTAATGTAATTGTAGTTGTTATCTTTAAATGCCCGGATCAGTTCCCGGCATCCTTTGCTGTCTTTAGTCTCGCGCTGTGGAAAACTATCGTTTGGTAGACTTTTGTCATCTAAACTTTAGTTCCCTTGCAAGTTAGCGAGAGAAATAACACTTTATTTAGTTAGGATATAAACAGATAAATTTAACTTATTTCCAAGCTGGTCCTTAGTAACAAAAAATTAATTTCGGAAAACTATATGAAAGATATAAAACTATTTTGACTATCGGAACGATTATTAGGTTTCACAATAAAATGAACAAAATATGTATATTCTAAATATTGCTCTAATTAAACTAAGCGACCTTTACTTTAAATCAAATTATTAATATTGGATTACTGTAAATTATTTTAGTTTTTCAATTGACAAGACGAAACCAAAATATAAGCAAAAGATGTCGGGCAAAGGATGTCGGACATCGGACCTGGGCCTATAAAGTCTTACTGTGATACTGTCCCTTTGAAGTGACGTTTCTAACTAAAAAGCATTGATAATTCACAGCCAAGTTCGGCATAGTGTTACATCTAGAACTGCGGATCTGAGAATCCTGCCCATTTCCCCATTCAAACATACCAGTGAAACTATAGAAAACATTGATAGCATGTATTGATCCCCCAGAAAACATATTAGTCGAGTGTCGTAAATCTTTTTAAAATTTTCTTTTCCACCAATGCAATATACGGATATTCACTATAATCCAAAATAAAATTCGTTTGCATTGTGACTTGATAATTTTTCTGATTTTCGAAATATCCCAGAGCTGTAAAATGAAATATAAGAAATGAAATAAACGAAACCGTTAGTAGAACTGACGAATATTCAAGTTGGGAACTGCTGTTTTGTATATTTTAGTCTTTTAAAAAAAGTTCAGCGCGTTGGTTTTCTCCCGCCATAACCCACCACAATCTGGCGGCCTTGCCAGGCATAAGTGCAAAAATAGAGGCGCTAGTCCATAAGCAGGACAAGATTGGCCGAAAACAGTTCTGATAATACACCATTTTGCAAGTTCCACTCCCTTGTAGGGCCTAAAAATCAATACTCGGTCAAATTCTGGTTCATTATTTCAAACTGCCCTCACAAGGAAATGGAAAAAAAGCAAGAAAAATTGATTAGCTAAATATTGTGTTGTCATGTTGATCTGACAGAATAGAAAGCGCATTTGTTCACTACTTTCCTTTCAGAAATGAAATGAATACAGGACGGTAGTTTTACCCCGAAAATTATACCAGAAAGCAACACTGCAAATTCTAGCTTTTCATGAAAGAATAATGCGTAATTTTTAGTCTGTGCCTGGATTGGATAACGCATTTCCTGCATGCGATGAATCTTAGATAAGACGAAGTAACACGTATCATTCCATTTTGCACATTCAAAAGCTTTCGCAAGACTTGACGATCATTGTCCATTCGTACAGGCTAATAATTACGCATTATTTGTCCTTGCAAAATTATCATTTTCCAACACTCTGCTGGTATGATTTGTGTTGGGGGAGATCAGTATTAGCGCCTTCCTTTCTGGAGTGGCGATGTATGTGATAAAAAGGTGCATGTCAAATAGATCCTCTGCATTTCCTTGTCTTGATTCCCGGAAGTTAAAACTATATGCTTAGTTTTGAAGAATTAAAATGTGTAAGAAAACTGAACGTGCTATTAAAGAGTTCTTCGCTTGCTTGTATTGTTCACTCAATTAATTTTCACCCAGGAGAAAATGGTCCGTTTTGTTCTCGATAGCTTCAACAACATCTGGTGGTAAGAATCAATCAGCAAATTGAAGCTGCACGGAACAATAGTAGCAAAATGTCTCCGATTCTCAGTGAGATTTTGCCCACCACTGTCAGAGGTACCGACGTCACAACAGATAGTTCCAACGACTTCACTGACCATCTCACCATAAAGTGCCAAGGAACGCCTTAACACGATTGCAAGTATTAGTGATCCAAGAGATCCTCCAACAAAATCAATTATTCCGGTGAGATTTTTGTTGCGAGAGCATCACTCACCTTGGCTCTTACCTAACGTTTCATACCCCTTTTATTTTCCCACATCTTCAGTTACAGCATCCCGATAAAATATCAAGAAACTGCACAGCACTGTTGTAAACAAAAAGAACCAAAAGAAGACTCGGTCTAGTACTAGCGCGGCCATTCTCCACTCTTCTCGGAGTCTCTCATCTTCTTGCCTCGCTCTCACGTCCTCTGCTAGCACGTTGATACCTTCCAGGAGCTTCTCTGTGAACTCAGGCTGGTCCATGGCATGTCTACTGCGCTTGCGCCCCATAATAGGGGTGTTCACGTCACTAGTTGGCGCGGAACACGCATTTTCTTCCCTCTGAGGCCTCCGCGGAATATCAACGGCCTCGCTTAATAACGTGTGGCGTTCGAGATCTGTCCCAGCTAGACTTTCCACTGACTTGCGTTTCTGAGACTGGTGGGCAGCCTGCATTTCAAGCTCCTGGTTTATGTCTTTGAAGCAGAACACACGGGCCATGTACCCGAGAACGACGACTTTAACCCATCGTGGCATTGGAGACGTGGATGGGTTCCGATGGAAGAAATTCAATATCAAACATGTAGCGACCAATGAGAGAGCAGTGTCAAACATTGTTACTACAAAATATTGACCAAGCAAAGGAATGTGCTCGGAGGTCGATGGCAAACTGTCTGCCACGAGCAGCAAGAACACCGTCATTGCAAGAAGGACAGTGATCCCAAGACCAACTTTCTCGCCTGACTCGGGTGGTAAGAAAAACTTGATCAAGGTCAGGGTGGCAATCAAGGCACATGGCATGATCAAGTTAAACACGTAGTACAGCGGTTTCCTCTTGATGTCTAGCGTTAGTGTGACATCATAGAAGGGATAGTTGCAGCAGTTGTAGAAGACTTTGTTCAATTTCGCAGGCATTGAGACCAAGTGCCATTCGCCGTTTAGGACGTACATGGAAGTGTCCGCCTGTTCACTGGTCGATGTCATCATCAGGCGGTTTCCTCCATACGTCCAGGATCCGAACTTTAAAGGACAGCTTTGTCGGTCAAACGGAAAGTACTGCACGTTTATCTTACACGTGCTGGTGAACTGAGCCGGGGAAAACCATGCGTTGGACCCGTCATCTTGGAGAATAACTTGGGTTTTGTATTTCTCGATGCCACCAGCGTAGCCATCATCGGCACTAGAAGAATGGAATGTACGAAATGTATCTTAAATTTACATCACAAGTTACTAGTAATTAAGGTTGCGTTCACACGGTACCAGACGAATTATCAACCGGGTTGAAAATTTGACCGGACGTTTTGTTCACACAGAACTATTCAATATTTATGCTCTATTCACACTGAACTGATGAACTAGGACGAATTTTAATTTTTGTCGGTGGTTCTACTTCCAACTAATTTTTCCCTGTCCTCTCCTAGCTAAGTTACCAAGCAACCACGTCTTTACCGGCGTACAAAACTTTAGATGGTCAAGGTGTTCAAACCGCGCCGATCAAGTTTTCGACCGTACCGGCTAAAAATTCGTCCTCGATATTGGAGGCCGAATTTTTGAACGGTTAAATTTTCGTACGGTTAGCAGGTTCCTTCTGAACGGAAGCCCTAAAAGCACGAATTTAATTTTAACCGGTGGATTATTCGCACGGTACTGTGTGAATGAAGCCAAGGATAAAATAGTTGTAAGTCACATACTTTTGCTAAGTGTAAAAAGACAACTATTAAACAAGGAAGTTATAATAACAAATCACAACAAACTTAATTTTAAAAAGCACTATAGAGCGTTTTCACTCAATCCCAGGAGACACAGACAAAGAACAGGGCGGTCATGTTGGTGTACCAAACAATAGAAGGTGATTAGTATTCTATTGTTAAGAGTACACCAACATGGCGGCCGTGACGTCACGTGAAAACGCTCTATAGTATTGTGTGACGGAGGGATGACGCTCAAGATGTCATGGGGAAGACACTATAGCAACATTTTTTGATCAAACACTCATCGAGCTTACTCGCCGATGCACTCGGTTAAACAATTTTAAAAGAGCGAATTCTATTTTAACTACGAAGGAAGCAGAAAACGTTTTTCACGAAGCGAGAGGATGTCAAAAAGGCTCAGGGAAGATGGCCCGGATCCTCAAAAGCCGATTACCGCTAACCAAAGATTGGGCCTACTTTTAGATTAGATTTCTGAACCTCTGGTTAATTAGTCACTATTTCAAGAAACGTTCAAACACAGATCATTTACCTAGTTAACTACTCCATGATTTGCTGTCTGAATCAGTCTCTGGGAAACAGAATCCAGCGGTGGATTAGCTTTTAATCCTGGGCGAGCGCTAATCGGCTTTTGAGGAACTGGGCCCAGAAGAATAGACGTCTTTTTGCCAGAGTTAAATTGAACCCATGCAAGCACGAATTAGAAGGTAGAAAAACGCTAATCGTTACAATCTAACTGCAGCAAACAGAGAGAAGCTCAGTGACTCACTTGTTGTACAAGATGATGTCTGGGACCCAGACTCGGGTCGCGTCCACATTTACTGATTTGATGCCGCCATAGTTGGACGCATTCCACGCCAGCATCGGATTCTTGAATTTCTGTGGAAAGACAAATGATACTAATTAGCTCCCCATTTCCCAGTGTATTTCAAGATCTGTAATTGTGTATCTTGAAAAGTGCACACTGAATTAACGATATTTTCAAAAAAATGTAGCAGATTTTAAGTTGTTCCTTTGCTGAAAAACATATTGCTCACAAGTTAAACTTCAATTACTATTCCACGAGTTTGAGTTTCCCGCCCGCCACAACCTTCAAATGTGACGTCATTTCATTGCAGGTCAGACACTCTTGTTCACTATCGTTGCAATTACTAAAACAGGGGTGAAATGAGTTTAAAATCTCACTCTAGTTTGAACGCCAATTCTCATGCACTGTCATCAACTCTCGGGCGCCCTCGTTAACTTTGAATTTGTTCAAGATTTTGATGAGAGTTGATGAGAGCTTCGCGCGTTTATGGAGCGACTAATCAACTCTCATGGACTCTCATCCTTGTTTGACCATGTTCATTTGTTTTGATGAAAATAAAATCTTTTCCTCTCTATACTAGGCTAAATTAAAACAAGAACAAAAATCAATCCACCCAGAATGTGGCTGCCACGTGACCAGACACAACCAATGTCTTTCTCTCTGGAGAGGGAATAGTCTGGGAACGAGGTTGCCAAAAGTTTTCAATTGTACGAGACTACAGACGCGCAAAGAATGCTGGATCCTTAGTCTCTGTGTTTAATGTGTACTTGTTTTGTTATAACAATGTCAAGGAGAGGTTTAATGTTGTAAAGTCCCATGCACTTGCACTAAAGCGTATTTAATCTTGCCCACCTCATATATTTTATCGTTGCTTTTGCTCTACTGGGAGAATTTAGAAATGTGATAACACATACGAGTTATTACCTGGCGTATCCACACACTAATCGTCAACATCTGAGATTTGCTGTTCTGAAAGTTAAAAGGAAATAATTTACAGAATGGGGGTTTGCTGCTATACACGGAAACTGAGTTGAATTTTATTCATGGATCATTTTTACCGGAGTCCATCTTCACCATAGATTCCAGCATTTTCATTTACAATGTGCTGTCCTATAGCAATATTTTAAATTGTTGGATTATATTTTAGTGCCTTCTTCGCTGGAATATTTTCGTCGCATCCACATGTTTTGCAGGAAGGGAGCAGTTGCCATTCCCAAGGCACCATTACAGATTGACAACTACTGGTTTACATATAGGAATGGGAGATGGAATTACCTACGCCACGAAATACCATTCTTAACTACTGATAAATCTCTTGCCAAAATCTGGACAAATCAGTTATTGTTCGAGATAACGAGTTTTCGAGCTATCCGGGTTGGCAGAACCCATGCTCAAATATTGGACAAATGGTTTATTATGGTTTATGGTCTGCGTTGCAGTTTTCCCTTTCGAAAAACGGTTAAATCCATTTCTAACAGTCGATGTCATTTTCAACAACACTGCATTGTCTTCATGAAGAAGACAAACTTTGATCGCGTTAATGCAACTAAATCTAACTCTGACCTTAATCAAAAGAAGAAACTAAAGAGGAAAAAAAGGAAAGCTAAGTACATGTAAAACAGAGATAAAAGAACTACTGTGTTTGAACCCGTGCTCACCAGCATTCCAGTCCTATGCACTACCACTACGCCAACAACTCGTGCCGTTCACCTTTTTTCACTCTCCATACACCGTCGTAGCTCAGTAGCGTCAGTCAGGGAGGACAAATGCCCCTCCTAAATTTTGAGTCAAGCTACGGCCCTGCCATCAATTACAAATGGCATCGCCTGTTGTTGGAAATGGCATCAACTGTTATAAATAGCATCGACCGTTTACGAAAGGGAAATTTGCCTTTCCGTTCGTAAGTGAGTCGTTACTCTCTCGTCTTCTACCCTTCAAATGGAATACAACATCTACTTACCACATTAACAATCTGTATCAGACTCATGCTGAAGTTCACATTCACGACATCTGTTTTGTTGAACACCGGCCTCACCTCCTTGTCGTAGTTCTCAAATAGATCGCGCAGTAATCGATACTCGTGCGTCATTCGTTTGTCCTTAGCAGCTGCGGCTTGAATGAGGAAACGATACAAGTTTATTGAAGATAGTCTTTAAAATACGCAATGCTTACTGTAATCTGCTAGTGCAAGGCACCCATTGATAGCAGCTGGGTTTTTTTGTGAATGAAGGTATAATAATTAAATTCAAATATGAAACTGCGGTGAAGAATGGATATGAGAAATGATCGTCGCAGTTTTAATTGCAACCTAAGCAGTTACAATAATTTGCCTGAAAAAGGTTTTAGGCGTAAACGGGATTCGAACCAATGACCTCTGAAATGCCGGGGCAGGTGCTCTAACCACTGGGCTGTGAAGCCATTCAAGGCAGGTCAATTGTGAGTTCTAATAAACTCGTGCTAATGTTGTCAGTGTGAGTGCAGTTTCATATATGAACTTATGTCACACATTGTTAACAGCACAGATTAATTAGAACTCGCAATTGACCTGCCCACCATGAATGGCTTCATAGCTCGGTAGTTAGAACCATGACATATGTCCCGGCATCGCAGAGGTAATGGGTTTCAATCCTGTTGAGGTCTGAAAAAACATTTATACATTTATGGAGCAGAACGAAGCGATCAAAGACACAATACAACCCGACATTGGTGCTGGTAAGGAGATAATTTTATTAATATATGAGCACAATGTTTCCCACAGCTCATGCTCTGAGTTGGATATCTATACTAACCCCAACTATACATGTTGTTCAAATAAGTCTTTATTCATTCCCATTCAGTTCCTCCAAATTTTTTGCACGTACTTTGAAGATTAAGGACGGAGCGGAGAAGGGAAGAGTAAAGAATATACAACTACGTATTATGTTTAGTTTGCATTTCTGACCATATTCGATTTCCAAAAAAACAGTTTTTTCTATAACTTTGGGACCAAGGTGGCGAAATTCGATGCATTTCTTGATAAAGCGTGCTGCGCTCCTCTATACACTCTCCATTTGCTTAGTATGTTTAACAAGGTGTGCCGGGACCCCAGACCATGTGGGGCCTTAAAAAAGCGTTGTAGGCGATACACCGCCGTTTACCCTTTTTTCTCTTGCGACTTACCTTCCGCACATCCCCTCCGCTACCCTCCCCTCTCCTACAACTTTCCCTTCGTACACGCCCTCCCCCACCCTCCACTTACCCTACCATTTTCTCTTCATACTCCCCTATCCCAACCTCCCTGGCACTTTCCCTTCTGAAGCCCCCACTCCCCCACCCTCCCCTTCCCCTACCATTTTCTCTTCTTACCTTTACCTGTTGGCGTTTCCGGTGTTGGTGTCGGCGATGATGGTGATACAGCTTCTCCATGGGTATTGTGCCATACGAGGGCAAATAGCAGGAAGACAAAGATCTTAGTCTTTCCGGCTTTCATTCTTCTACATTGTTCATAAGCAAACCATCCTCGCATTGATTTCAACCTATGTCGCACACAGATAGACGAAGTGAAAAAATATCGTGGAAAACATAGTTCCATTTTCTTGCATATAGCAATCCTTTTTTAGAGGGTTTATGTTTAGAGAAATACTTTATCTGGCTTGCTGTCGGTTATATATAAAAATATAGGTTAAAACTTATGTTTAGGTTCAGTTCTTTGTATTTAATAGTCAAACTAGGAATCTTTCATTTCAAATTCTCAATTTCTTGTTGTTGCTTAGTTATCATTGCCCGGGTCCAAGTTTGCCGGCATAATTTTTAAACCCTCTCACAAGAAAAGTGACATCAGAAAAGAGCAAGTACATCAAATTTAGCAGACTTTTACTGAATGATAACTTTGTTGTGTATTTTCATTATCACAAGATGCTGTTATTATATTAGATTTCATTATGGCCAACCAACTTATTTATCTTTTGGTGACATGGCTCACTTCTTAATTACGTTGTCATACAACCTCGGACCCTGTTGTTTCCGTACTTTCATAAGGGCTAAAATGAAGGAAGCTGAGTTTCTTCAATAGTTTTGATAATGAAAAGACAATGTGAAAATGAGAACATAATGTGTTCGAAAAGTAAGCGATAGACTGTTTAATAGCTTAGAACAAACCAGCTAATTTAAGACAAACAACAAAGACAATTAATGAAATAATACATATAATAAACTATACGTAAATATTATAGTAATAATAATAATAATAAAACGTATATTGAACACGCACCATATGTATATGTTCGCATGTGCATTACATAGATATTAACCTAAATACTAATACTAAATACAATGAAAGAATAAGGATAAATATTAAAAAAATGTCATACTTTTTGCTTCCAGTTTTTCTTGGAAGATAAGAAATTCAAAATCCATGACTTGTGGTTCAAATTTCAATTTTGTGAGGTTTCTTCGAAGCGGTCAAGGTGAACTGGCTTGACATAAGCACTGCCGCAACCATTCTTTATCACCCTAATTTTTGAAAGGTTGCGGTGAAGTGTTTGTTCCAACTCAGCAAGACTTTTTTTGGTTATAAACTGACGAAATAAATTATCAGCTACAAGTAGGATATATAATTATAAAACTTTAGCGTGTGAGCAATTTCAAGAACGAATATTAAACAAATGTTTGAGTTCAAAACAAAGTATGACTCCTGTGTGTTCTTTGTTCCGCACATTACTGCGAGATAAAGCAAATTAATTCAAAACGTTTATGCCAATACAATACCTGTTAGATTATATTTGTGTTAAATATGCCCTCTTATTTTGGGATTAATCTATCTTTCGAACTTTTAACTTGAACCATCTTTCATACTTTATTAAGATTAACTTTCTAACACAAGAAGTTCTCTAACTTCGAACCCCGTGATAAAAGGCCATTTACCTCATCGGCTTTCTTGCATCCTTGGCAATAGTAGAGTTTGTTTATCCCGTTTTTGTCCGAATAAATATTTGAAATTGAAGATGTTTCATCATTTAAAAGAAAGATATCTGCTTAAAAGGAATTAGATATTTTGTTCTTTGCGATCTTGGATCGATTTTCAATGAATGTCAAATTCTCACTACAATGCAAGAAGAAAATCAACCTTTGAATATCAAAGTGCTAAAAAGCCTTGACGGAGATATGCTTAAAATTAATTCCTGCATAATAAACTACAGAATAAGTTAATAAGACAACTTAAGTAGTGGTTGTTACTTAAAAACAGCTTCGGTGTTACTTTTCTTGAAGAAAACACACACTTACATTGAAAACAACTGATATTATTGTGTCACTTTCTGAGGTCGGGAGAGTCGTTCTAGTATATTTGTAACACTCTTCAACTAAACTACTTGATGTACTACTACTTAACTAAGTCTAAAAGTACGGGCCTCAGTCATAAAATACTGCAAAAACAGATAACTTACTTGCGTAGTCTAAGCGGTTAGTACGCCACAGTTGAAAATCATTATGAAAGCAAATATACTGCCTCAACCCGGTCTAACACCTTCGACTGATATGTAGAAACGTCCAGAACCTTTTTTAGCTGATTGGAGGTGATGTTAATGTCAGTCCAAAACAACAAACTTGATTTCAAGTCTTGCCAAACACAAGCTATCATTGATTATTGGGCATTTACGTCCCGCATGGAATATCGACAGGTGGCAAGTATTGGGAAATACGCTGGCGTATAGCACGCGTACCCGACCAGTATTGTGAAAAGATATGCAGGTGGTTGAAACCGCGCGTGTCATAATAGGTTCGTATGTCCTCGTCTGTGTAAACAAACTCGCCGATTTCTGGTAAGAGCGCCAGCTATTCAGCTTTGTCGAGAAATAGTTGAGAGCGTAAAGACCTGTCTACGGTATCTAATTGAAAAAAAAAATACTCGGTATCAATCGGATTAGTCTCTATAGGCAGTTTGAAAATATGAATTCATCTTCTGTGCTCATCGATAGTTAATACATTGCAACCTGTATACTGGTTTCCAAACCTTTCGTGTTTTCAGCTAAAATAGGTATTAAAAAATTGATTTTAGTTTAATCTCTCAGCAAGGAGTCGGCGTTTTTGCCCTAAATTTCCCTTTACAACCAAAAGAAAGAAATAGAAATGAATGTAAAACCGAATGAAACACTCCCTTTTTCTTTCGTTTATGACTCACAATGGAAACTTTGGACGTGTCCGTTTTAAAAAGTCGTTCTGAAGGTTGACATCTTTTGTCAGTACCTCAGCTCGATCATTTATTTACTTGAATGAAACCGTCGAGTATATTTGTGTGTTCGCCATTTTGTTGATACATGTATGTTTGACGTATTGCTTTGGTTTAGAAGGTTGCAGAGAGATTAAAACCAAGGAAATATTTTATTGGTCTGACTGTTCAAACAAGGATGTCGCTCACGCTTTTGCTTGAAGTACCCGTCAAAAGTTTGGAAGGTTTCACTTTTTTATGTTGACCGCGTTTAAAGTAATCAAACTAGTTACAATTCTCTGTATTAATTTCTTCCCATTGTCTAAAACAAATGTTTCGTATTCAACATAAACAATTTTATAATAATAAAACTCATTATCATCAATTAAAAAAAATAATAAATTGAAATTAGCGGAACTATTATGTGTTTTAGCGCATTTTATCATTACCAGTGGCACCGCTAACGTTTGAGAAAAGACGACTCTTAAAACATTTGAAATAACATTCGACACTAGAGTGTTTAATATTATTCAGTATTCTAAGGGATCTGAGATCAATCACTTTGGCCTGTTTTAACTGCAAATGTGATCGGTTTTTAGAAAGCGTAAAACCAAAGTTGGCTAGACAAAACACAAGAAAGACAGCGCTTTAGCAAAAAACCACCTGCAATAGCGAGCCCTAGTTTGTTTTAAATCAACAGGTGAATCTTAGCAGATTACGTAATAAGTACATTCAATGATTGTAATTGATGGGAAACACTTCAAGTTCAACAAAAAGCAACACAATCGTTTTCACACAAAATAATGTTTAACAAAATACTGGTATTAGAACAGTTTTTGAAAATGTCTTCTACAGAGCAGGAAAAATAAAGAAGTGACCAAAGTTTTGTAGCAATTGGGTTCTTCGTAAGCCAGCTACACTGTCTTTTTTTTTTATATAAGAACCTTTTTTTTATAAGAACATGAGGCTGAAAAATGCCCAAAATTTAAGAACATTCTAATAACATACTGAGGCTGAGGAAAGGCGTAGAACTTTATTTTGGATACTGCACAAGATTATAGAAATATCTTTTTTTCTCGCTTAATGTTCATCAGTGCAACGTCGCCTTTAGTGTTTTGCATGTACAAGTTTGTTTTAAGTCTTTTTTTATATTATATTTCTTTCTTGCCGGCCAGGGTAGCAGCCAATTCAATAAAGCGTATTTGTGCTTTCGGTTGGTTTGTACGATGGCAGAAAAATACTAATCATTACATTTTACTGCTGTTTTCTTTTATAGTGTATAAATTCAGTTGATCATATTTACAGTTTTATAAAATGGAAAACTTTAATTTTCACAAAGAATAAAGGATTTTCATATCATTTAGGAAATATGTCGAGTCAGACTATCAAAAAGTTCAAAATACCGTAACTCCAAAACAAATTAAACTATCGTGTTGCAAAGAACTTTTGATGTCGAGACCTGCACTGTGGGTAAAAAGACTATTATATATATGAACCTCTTCATTGGAAAATAATTCCATTGCACTATCTAGAGAAAGTAGACGGAAAACTAATCTTTCAGTGCAACAACAACGTTAGGTTTAGAATTGCCACCTGTTTAAAGTAGCGTTTTATTAGCTTGGTCAGAATTACAGGACAAACTTCCAATACAGCAAGTAATTATTTGGAACAACAGAAACATAACAATCAACTACAAATTACTTTGGTGGAAAGAGTGAGAAGATCAGGGACTAAGAAGAATAGACGATCTATAGAAAGACCAAACAGAAACTTTTTGTCCTGCGATGAATTAATGTTTTAATAAGTAAAAAGATTTATAACATTAATTATTGGCCTTACATGTCACTCATACACGCCATCTCAAGGGATTGGAAACAAGTATTGAAAACGGATTTCTAAAACAAAAACAGAATCGTTAAGACAACATAACACAATAGATATGGCTGTGATATACTAACACTCGGCGGCTTAGCATTTTAAAATACCATTTGAAAAGCCAACAAACAAGATTATCTATAGCATTTTTAGGGACAAAATTCGCAAACCACCAACCATCGAAAGATAACCTAAAGAGTATTACTCAGAAGAAATTAACACTTAGCTCATAATTATTCGTTGTTTGTACGATTTAAGACACCAAAAACACGACTTTGCAAAGAGTGATGTTATCAGTTGAAAAATATACCAAAAGATTACGTTTATATAACTAGAGGGTTATCGATGAGGTTATTTGAACGTCCTTGATTTTCAAAATGCGTTATCTGTTCTTCCTGAAATTTGGCATGAGAATTAACTCACCTTTCAACCTTAATTTAAGTATAGTCACATACTTGTAAATTGATTGCTATGGTTACTGGAAGCCAACGCAATGAAATCACTTCACGTGTTATAATTGTTCTTCCAGTAATTTTTTTATGTGAACGAAAACCAGTCTTCCAAATATTGTGTTTATTTTAAACATAAATCATACCTTAAAACTTTATTCCCATATAAAGAAACCCTGTTTCTACAAAGTTAAGTACAAATTATCTACTTTTGACTAAAATTGGGTAATTCTTTCCAGGGGGGAGGGGGTCCAAATAGTTATTATACAGAAAGTAATTGCTGATGTATAATCTGAGTGTTTGAAAGGCGATTAGTTATCATGATAATAATATGATCTGACTTAAAAATATAGTTTTTAAAAACCTGAATTTTCGGTTGCAACTGCAGCCTTCTTCAGAGTAAAATGTGCAGTTCTGGGCGTGAGTTTGTCATTTAAATAAAGTCATTGTTCCCCCTGGGGTTTCATCAAGCTTTTGTAAACAGAAAGGAGTGGCTTTCGTTCATTCACTGCATTCTTGTCTTTTGTAGAGTGCCACGATTCCAGAAAAATTATTTTGTGTCAATTGTTGACATTCTTTTATAAGATCTGGACATAGTTGACGCAGATGTCATGGTCCGTGGTTTCGGCATGGTCTTTGATTACTGATTCACTATTATTGCGTGTGCCTGGTTTGTGTTCGCTACCACGCGAGTTCCACGATCTTTTTGTTTTTCCAACGTAACTGAGATCGCAAGACCGGCACTTAAATTTGTAAACAATTCCTTAGTTTGGATCTCATTTGGGATATACGAAGTACTTAATGCTTCCAGAAATGTTGTGGGCTTGCATACCAACGCAAACACTAATACTAAAAGCCTTTTCACACTAGAGTTGCGATACAGGCGCAGACGCAAGGGTAAAGAAGACTAGTGTATCTTGCACACAAACTGCAAACACTTACACTTAACGCCTAACACTTATAGCATCACTGATACCACACAATGCAAAACAATAAGTTCATTTCAACATAAAAGAAAACACAGTGCGATTCAACAAAAAATCATTACGTTACATTACATTACAATACAATACAGAACATTGCATTACAATGCAACATAAGTTAGTACAGTTCAGTGCAGCATAAGATTCGAATAAGATACAATACAATACGATGCGATACAATGCAATACAGTACAGTACAATACATTACAATACAATACAATACAATACAATACAATAAGTACAATACAATACAATACAGTACAGTACAGTACAATACATTACAATACATTACATTACAATACAATACAATACAATACAGTACAGTACAATACAATACATTACATTACAATACAATAAGTACAATACAATACAATACAGTACAACACACTACACCACACTACAACACGATGCGATACAATGCAATGAAATACAATACAACACAGTACAATATATTACAATACACTACAATGCGATACAATGCGATAAAATGCAATACAATGTAATACAACACACTACAATACAATGCAATGCAATACAATACAACACTGTACAAAGCATTACAATGCAAAATAATACAATACAATATTCATTTAGAGTTGGGGGCGTAGGGAGTGGTCGTCCATTGCTCATGTTAACCCTCGAACGTCCAAGGGGGGATCAAATGGACCACCCCATAGGTTTTTCCGACCTAAAATTTGAAGCTTTCAAGCAATCAAAATGAAACTTTCAGTACCT
>JAOBYH010303290.1:0-16330 GCA_025403525.1 Umimayanthus kanabou | reverse complement strand
CCTCCACCCCCATCCCCTCTCCTCCTTCCCTCGCTCGAAATAATCTTCATTGAGATTTAGAACTGGGTTAAAATAGTCTTTGTACTATATATTTTGAAGTCAACAATGCGTTTGCAAGTAGCCAGTATTTTACTTGGATCCGACTTGATATCGGTCCTGTTTTGTGCAAGTCTGAGAAACGAGCGTGTCTTTTGTCTTTCTAATATTTGGGTATGTCCGCGGTATCTGTCAAATTCTGAGGACTGGCTGATTTACTGCGATTATTAGTAACTAAGTGTTAAAGCATAAGGAATTATGTTCGATTTACTTTTTATCAACTTTAGAATAAAGCTTTAGACTGAAGCTGTAAGTGGCGAGTCTGACTTATATCGTTCCGTCTGGTTCTGCCCAATGGCATACGCGCATTTTATATACATATATGTAATTATAAATAATATACAAGAACCAAATAATTTTGCCTAGGCTCAATGTTCTTAATTTGCTTGGAAATTCAGCCACAAATTGTTCTTAAATTTTTCTTATTAACAAACACAAAATGACTGCTTTAGTTGAAAACTTGGGTGTTTATGGAACAGAGATCGAGTCTGATGTTGTTCGGCTTTGATCACTTTTACTTATATCATTTAGGCAATTCGAAGCGTCGGTGTCCTTAAACGTTTGTCAGTCTAAAACTGATAAAAAGCGTGTAGTTTGCACTGACGCAAATGGTGATCTTGATCAACTCACATTTGGAAAAGACTAGATCGGAAAACTGCAATTGAGGTTTACCGGTGAGATACGAAGAAAGTGCCCATCAAGTTGTGTATAGGGCAGCTGACACGAATGACGGCCTCTGCCGGTGAAGAAACCTTGTAATGACTCTTTTTTTAATAGTTTCAATAAACAACGCCTTCTAAGAACCAGGCAATTTTCCCCAAAGTTCTTTGTTCTAC
Organism: Umimayanthus kanabou; assembly: GCA_025403525.1. Lineage (NCBI taxonomy): Eukaryota > Metazoa > Cnidaria > Anthozoa > Zoantharia > Parazoanthidae > Umimayanthus > Umimayanthus kanabou. The sequence continues at coordinate 15,398 of JAOBYH010303290.1, read as the reverse complement.
TCTTTGAGTAAATTCAGTCTAAATCGGCCGGATACATTTTTAAATTTTTTCCTATTTTATAACACAACTTTAAAAACTGACAATTGTGGTTGTTCGTAAAATAAGGGTTTGTATGGTCTGAATCTCGGGCTGACACTGATACTGAAATTCTTACTATTTTTTTTTCTCAAATTCTTGTAAAGTTGTTTCATATAAATTATAAATAATCCCACATTTTAAGAAAACGTTTTTTGACGAGTACGATGAACCGGAAGTGTCTAGATTACTTCTTGTTTCCATGGCTTCCGGCGTCAATATCTGTTCGATTCGTAGAGTATATATAGCGGCCACACAGCAGGAAACGTTTTAATGATGTGCACTGAAAAACTCTTTTTGTAATATTGTTCGTTCTCTCAGATGCTTTTCAAATGACAACTATTATATTGGAAAGATACTTCGTGCGCTCTAATTGGTTTCGGAACTGTCTGGATTTTCCGGAATGCCCACGGCCGTTACGGATTATTCAGTTAATGACCTTCACGCTCGCAGAACCGGATCTTCCTATAAAATCGTTAAAGTTTGAAAAATTCTAAATCTAACGTCAAGTTTATCACGTGTAACTCTGTTTTAAACTTCCATCTACACATAAACGATGGTTTAGAAAAAATATGAAAACGGGCAAAAGGAAAATAGTTGCGTTTCAAAAGAAAACGTTCTGGAGGAAAACCTTTGACACGCTTTTGATAAAATGTTGCGTTTTTAACGCGTCGACGGGGACCGTAACTTCACGTCGCGGTTGATCATTAAAAGAGCTCGCATAACTATTTAAAAATATCAGTTTAGTTCAAATGGCTTTGTTTAAACCTTCATCAGGAGCGGATCTGGCGGAGGGGCAACCCCCCTCCCCCCTTTCAGTTGCACACTGATATTTTTTCATCTCTACTTTTTAATGCTCCATTACTAAAATATTGCTTCAAAATTGCGTTAAAAGTTTATAGCGCTATCTAGCCTCTCAAAACACTAAGAATAAATGATCCTACCAATGACCTAACGAAACCGGCCCAGAGGCCCAAACCATTTCCATCCCCACTGAGATTTCTCAAACAACTATTGTATACTTTGACCATGTTTCATATATCATCACAAATAGTAACATAAGTATACGTAATACATTGTATTTGAATAACACGCACACACACACACACACACACGCACAAACACACACACACACACACACACACACACACACACACACACGCACACACCAGTTAGCCCGCTCTCAGTTTTAAAATCACAATATGGTACGGTTTTGCATGACATTAAAGCGAAGCAGAAATTGTGCTCTGCTTTTTCTCGAAGAGTTTGTTTTAATCTTTGCTTTCTATTTTGTTTGTCTCCTTGGCTTGCCACGTGACTGCGTGCTCACTACAAAAGGGAGAATTTCAGGAAATGCACGTAGTGCATGGTTCTAATATGCGACCGGTGAGTTCAAGCCGCGAGCATCCCCCCGGGCAAACCCCGGGCATTTGATGCACGATGAGTCCCAGGGACCGGGCATTTGGCAGTTAATAGTGTCCCGACTCCTGGGCATTTGCAAACAACAAAAACTTGCTTCGTAACATCCTGTCGTCATTTCCGACGATCCTCACAAATCAAGGGTTTTAAACACCGTCATTTTGGAATAAAAAGATAATTTATCGATCATAGAAGACCTATAAAAGCAATAAAACCATTTGCTTTGTCTTTTTTTCAGTCGGAGTGACTCGTTTCGTGACCTGTTTTATGCAGTAAACAGTTATGTTTATTAAAAAATGGAAACTAACATTTTTGTATATTGGTCGGATGGACTGGGGGGGGGCAGGTATTTGACCATCATAGTAGGAACGGGGGGCGGGCCATTTGCCAACAAAAATTGCCCGCATGGCCGGGCATTTGACCAATTTTTTCAAATGCCCGAGGTTTGCTCGGGGCCTTTGCCCGGTGGGGGGGGGGGGATGCTCGCTGCTGGAATTGACTAGCACATAAACTTGATTGCAAAAACAAGATCAGTGACAAGCTTAAACTTTGACACTGTTTTATTTAGTGTTTACTAATTTCTATTCCTTTGGAATGGGGTAAAAAACATGGAGTGAAGAACTCGGCCAAGCAACGACAGCTGCGGTGGAGAAAAGAAGCGGAGAAGTTTATTACATTCGTGATGCATGAAGTCTCTCATAGCCGGTTTGACGTGCATGAACGGATGAAAAGCTATAAAAATACAACATGTTTGGGTTAGCCAACGTGTTTCCGCACAAGCGCACTACCGGTTTTAATTTTTTGTTTTGCTTCTCAAAAGAGAGACGCCCGACTTGAGAAAGACGTCGTGTCTTGCCGCACACAATATCAAACCCGATAGCGGTCGTGCAAGGTCTAGTCCACGCGTTGATCATGAGGCATTTTTATGTTGGGCTAGGAGCGTGAGGGTGGATTGAAATGTCTTGGGTGCTTCGAATTCGTACAAACAAATTAATTCACGATTGTAATATTTGTTTTTAGATCGTTCTTTTTATGAATTCTCTTAAAATTTTCTGCTTCAACCATATCAGCGTTTTAATCCAAATGCTCTTGTTTTCTTTGTCCAAAACGCTCTTTTATCGGTCACTTAATTAATCTTAGCCCGTTTTGGCAGCAAAAGCAGTATTAAAAACGACAATCCAACAACCAAACGTAAGCTTTAATCAAATAATCTATTTCCCTTGGTCACAAATTGTATAAAAAAAATTAAAATGGCCGAAACATTCAGTGAACTTACATATGAAACACCGAAAGTTTTAAACTTTAGTTTAAAAGGAAAAGGATTCTTGTTATAGTTTGTTGCGGCACTACACTACAATCTTATGTTTGTTCGAGAAAGGGATATTCGACTTCTATATATCATAAGACAAATGTCAATACAAACTGCTCCTCCCACTCAGGCACAAAAAATTTGATCCCACTTATGACGTCACGGTTGCTTACAAAATAAAGTATATCTGTTATCATTTGTTTTGAGAGACACGTTGAAATCTACATTTTCATTTCCTGGAGCAAGTTAGTATTGGGTGTATGTATTGTTGAAACTACAACACATGTCCTGAGATCTCCGCGTTGGTGTGTTGTGTATATATCGTGCGTATTTCGTCGCGCTACTGGCTGATTTTAGAACTGAATTAATACTGCAGGCCTGTAATATAACGCTAACTAAATGATTCTATCTCCTGCTAACGACATGGTAATCAAACTTAACGGAAGCCGAATACTTCTCATTTATAAGCTCTGGGGTTATTTATGTTTGTAAAGTGTTTAATCATGATGAGGCCTTGCGGGTTTGGTTCTCGTTTATGTGTTTTGTTCTTTTCTAGTCGATGATGCGAGCTGAAGTTTGTGGGCCGGTTATTTGAACGAAGTCTAAACCTGAACCAGTGTCTAACTATTGTTTCTAACACCTTTTAACAAAGGATGATCATCGGCTAAGATTTAGACTTTGTTTTAATAAACGACCCTGTGTGTTTGAACTGTCACTTATTTGTCGTCTAGACTTTTTCTATGTTTTCAAGTCAGAAAAGGATTTTTTGACAAATTCTACGTTCACTGCTCGTTATTCTAACTCATCACTTTGCAGTCATTTTTAGCAAAGAAATGTAATTTAAACATACACTGCCAGTTTTTCTTGTTTCAGCAATGTTACCCAACTAAGATAAATAATTTAATATCGGTAAAGATTTGATAATTGCTTTAGTAAAAAAAAATTAAATATTAAAGGATAACGATAAAATTAAATTCAGTTAGAAAATATCATCAGAGAAAAGCCATAACACACCATTATAGTTTTTAGTAGAAAAAGTTTAGATTTTTATTAAGTTCTTTTCAATTATACATCTTTTGGGAGTTGATGTATTATTAGAAAGCACGCAGTAAGGTTGAAAACATGGATTCATGTATGTCCTTCATAACTCAAGCAAACCCTTTCGTAAATGCCAAAACCAGAGTAATAACAAATTTTAAAAAACTTAGAAGAAATCTATACGAAAAGGCTGTTTTGATATGATAACGTTTGTTGAGATATATGTATTTTTTTCTGTATAGGAACGTATCGTTTTTTTGTCCAGTTTTACAAACTGTGGTTGCAATGCTTTGATTAAAAGAAAGTTAAAATAAATTATTTAACATTATTCAGATTGGAACGGGGGGGTGAAAGTGTTCGCGCCATGTTGAAACCTTTCTGAAGAATTAACCGTCAAGGGTAAAACTTTGTGACTTTTCCTGAATATATTAAGGAACAATTAAGTTGTGTTTTTAATTAACATGTTTCTATGGCAACCAGTATTTGAGTAACAAGTCAACGAAGTTTTTCCTGAATGATCTCGTAATTTGAATTTTCTGACTTTTTTCTGCGAAGCAGTCGTTTTTACGAAAATTGCTTAAAGGTAAAAAAAATTGTTTAAAGGTTGTCCGAACAGTTTTGAGTCAAAAAAGACGTTTTTCTGATGTTTGCTCCCAAAATCGAATGACCGAATCCTATCTACACCCCACCAAGCCTCGCTATAAAGCAATGAACTCCCACTAGCGTCCTATTTGGTAATAGGGACCTCACGCAGCTAGGACGGGAACGTCAACGAAGACGGCTGCTGAATTTTTGAATTCCCATTTTCCCTTTTCTTGTTTGTATGACTTATTCGTTTCTTTTCAATTTCGCGTAGAATGTGTGAACGTGAAGAATTCGAAACTTTAAATTTGAAATCGTACGAAGACAGAAATGATTTATATGTTGCTGCTAACATTCTCTACAAAACTCCCAAACTGAGGTTTTCACGTTCTGTTTTCTAAAGACGACGACAGAAAAGTGGCCAGCTGGTTGTATTACCAAGTGAAGTCGTCGTATTCTGTAATTTTGTAACGTTCTCGCCGACGTTCGCGCCCTCGTTGTGTAACTGAGTTAGTTGGGTTTTCGCGCACTGCGCCACTTCGCGCTTTTCAAAATCAGCCAACAAAACGCGTACAAACAGCGCGTGCGCAGCGAAATGATATAACTGTTATAAATCGAAACTGTACAGACCACTATGATGTCTCTGAAATAAAAGGCAAATCTATAACTGATCATCAGTCAGGATACCTAAAATGTGTGCAATTCTACAATTGGTTTATCGTAGACCAATTGCAGACCATTTTAGGAGGAGCCACCCACTATGTGAGCACAGTTACTGAACAAACGTTAGTATAGAATTGAAACCGTTAATTCAAAATTTGCGTCTAACGCCAGAATATAATACAGTGATTTAAACACTCGCGAAAAACAAAATAACAAAATGCGCGCACAAAAAATACATGTAACACAGTTTACAGTGAAAGAAAAATATAAGCACAATCACGCACATATCAGAAATATAATTATATTTTAAAAGGATATGTTCGTCAAGGACTTGCATTCAAACCGAAGATCGTAGTTCCGTCAACGTTGTACCAAACTTCTCCAACTCGTCTGAGTGACTTCTGTTGAATTTGTGAAACGACTTCATGAGTTTTTGATATTTATAGCCTTGTTGTTGTAGCTTTAAAGATAGACGTCGGTGTCTGCATATGAAGTAATCTTTTATGCTGCAAATTCTTGCATCACCTCGCCAGTTGAGATATGTAAACACAATAGTATGTTACTATCCAAATATGGAAAGTTAACAATCTTATATCAATCTTTTAACAAACTCACGAGCATCGACTTGGATGACGTAGCGTCGAAACGACCAATCAGAGCATTTGTGATGACGTAACAATGAACATGTAATTGATATAAGCGAGCGCAACTCGTCCGTACCGTTCAGAATCGAATAATTTGGTTAAACAACACACGAAACACCAGGATCATTTCCAGCAACACCAGGTGATAAACAAATCGGATCATAGGACGTAATAGAGTTTAGTGCTGGCCTACAGATAAGTATGACTTTTATCTTGAGAAAGCAGAGGGCTGGGTCTAAGTTTTCTTCCAGTGAATTATTGCTTGTAACCGAGAAAAAGTTGAAGAAAATTTCGGTCGATGCAATATGATTTAACCGTGAAAGCATTCAGATGATTTCTATAAGCGAGTGGGGAAGAACAAACTACTTAGCAAAACGCTCCTCTCAAAATCTGAGAGCACTTCTTCTTTTTAGAGTACACTCTTTTTTTCATAACAACTTCTAATTTTTGGGGTGAGGCTGAAATCTTTTTAAACCGTTCTTAAACATAATTGTTAGCATTTGTTGTATTTTATTCGCTCAAACAAACGAACGTGAAGCACAAATACGTACGCTTTATCAATTAGCTGCTGACCAGGCCGGCAAGAAAGCATGACATAATAATGAAAAAAAAAAAGATTTAAAACAAAGTTGTACAGTATGCACAACACTATAGGCGATGTTGCACTGACAAACATTAGCCGAGAAACAAATTATTTCCATGCTCATTTACACATGTTAATGTTTCGGCCTGCCTCCGGGGTACGGTGACTATTGTCACTTCACGAAAAAACTGCACTGCACTGTACTGTAGATAGTGGAAGCAGTTTCAATTTTGTGCCTAGACACAGACACTTTAGAGACAAGAAACACGCTTTTATATATTGTGCTTTTAGTTGTTTATGATAAATTCATAGTATGGCAAACTTGCTTTAGCCGACATGAATACAGAAAAAAAGATACTGAAAATGCAATATTTTTGAAAAATGACGGCATTTCTTTAGATATGGTAACCAATTACAAACTACGTGAAGACACGTAATTAAAAGTTTAAAGACGTCTAAACACACACGAGAAGTTTCAGGACAAACAAAGGAGGAATATGACAGTAGCATGGTGGGATAAAAAAGACCCCACCCACACCCATCACCTCAAGCATTAGTCTTTCTTTAAACACGGAGCGAGCCTACATCTGAGGGCTGAGGGTCTCAGCCTGTCAATCGTTAATATTTTCAAAGCATTTCATTGGTTGAAAAACAGTGAGAGTTCTTCTGTCGAGAGCGTTGCTCTCCTCAGCGCGTCGCGCTGCTTCGCCAGCGAAAAGTGATTTTATGTTGTTGTGAGACGACCTTTTTAACCCTGAGGGTTATCTGAGGGCTGAGGGTCTCAGTCTGTCAATCATTAATAAATTCATAGCATTTCATTGGTTGAAAACAATGAGAGTTATTCAGTCGTGAGCTTGGCAGCGAAAAGTGATTTTATGTTGTTGTGAGATGACCTTTTTAATTATTGCCGAGCTGACTTACAGTCTCACTTATCTGATGATTATCGCGTCGATTCCTTCGATACGTGACTTTGTTTACATCACTTTCACTCAAAAAATCCTTTGAACTGTCGATGCATGTTTACTGCACTCGATCTGCAAAACCTGTGACAATCTACGCATGCGTGGGCGTACGTCCAAAAGCGCGTGAAATATTAACGACGTACGCACAACGACGCTTGGTATTGTATGAACTTCACCTTAACATTTGCTTGAAACATTGCCGTCTGATTTCTAAAAAACCTTTTTCAAGCCTTATTAGAACCGGAAATGAGTTGTGTTCAAACTTAGAGAGTTCTGAGATGAAAAAAGCAGTTTAATCGATCGCAGTTGTGTGCAAGAACAGCAACTGTATGTAGAAATCAAAGTGTAACAGTCTGCCACCGCAGCACGCAAGCAGTTCGGTATCTGCTATCATCCAGGACCATAGTAAATAGCTGAGTATGAAATGAAATGAAAATAAATCTCTATGTTTTAAGACACTTCATTTGCGTTGTGTTTCAGTAAAAAAAATGCACTGAACATAGATAAATATACATATGAAGCACTACGCAAACGTTAGCTTTATTTGTCTTAGTGACTTAATTACCGTGTGCATCCGCCATTTTTTGTTTCCGTTTAAATAACTCAAAAGGGGGCGTGGCTTAGGTCTAGTTTAGACATCGTGCTTTCACCGCACCGAACTCAAATATTTCGATTTGGTGCGGTGAAAGCACGTTGAAAGCTCGATGTCTAAATTGGCACATTGATTAAGCACTGAGCCAGAACATGGCACGGTAAACCTGAGCGTGCGGAACGGTAAAAGCGCGGTTCAATTTAGACAGCGTGCAAACGCTACGCTCATCACCGAACTTACTCGTAAGATAATCTTTTCCAATGTAGGATAATGTAAGATAATGTATATTTTGTATCCCACAATGCAACATCACATACCTGGCGGGATGGCGAGGAAATGGCTGCTTCAGATATTATGTACAAAAGAGGTTTAAACAAGCAAGGAGAAGAGGAAGAAGAAGAAGATAATGATGAAGGTGATGACTACTTAAGTTGGAACACCGCAAAGACGTCCAAGAAAGCAGAAAAAAAGTGACAATGGACCAATGTTGAAAATGTTTCCTTCTATGCCTCTGTGTATTAAGGAAATGAAACAATAACTTTTGCTTGTCCGCCATCTTGGCTCAATAACAGACGTGCGCATACATCATCTTATCCCATATTTACTGGTGCAAAAACAGTTGGGTGCAGTGTCTAAATCGCCGTGATTTGACCGTGCCAGACACCGCGCCAAATGGAATTGAGTTCGGTGCGGTGAAAGCGCGATGTTTTAACTAGGCCTTAGCCTTTTATAGGCTGGCTCCGTGTTTAAAAGGATCATAATCACAGACAAAAGTAGCTTTAACTACTGGGTTGGTGATTATTGGCTTTTTGAAAAGCACCTCGCTCCACACTTTATTGTTGAGGCATTTCTAACACAACGCCAACGACTTCGACTTCCTGTTTGTACCAGCTATAACCCGTTCGGCTCAAAAATCGGCTATTAGTCTTTCTCGAACTGGATCGGATATAGATAGACTCCGTACCCGTTCCGGTTTTGGAATTTTCTTTGAAGCGTGTTAACACTCAGGTACAACTATTTAGGGAACCGTTAACGTTGTACATTTGCTAAACCTGCAAATCGGTAATTTCAGCTGTGCAACCTAAGTCGTATCAATGGCCCTCTCTAGAGTTTCGTAACAGAAATACAAAAGATGGCAAGGAAACTAAAGAAACCACTTTTAGGAAAGGCACCAGACTTAGCGGACAAACGAGAGCGTACGGTTGAGACAGATGATGAAGTGAAGATACTACAGCCTGGATCTGTTTGGTGAAGAAAGTATACATCAGTCGCACGAAAAAGCAAAGTTGAGGTTCTTGCTCGCATTTTCGAGATATATAACAAACAGAATCACAAAAAACATTCATCATCCATCTTTCTTCGAAAATATGATTTATTGCTAATTCCTCAGTTTCTTCTTATTGCAAGCGCTACCAGTCTGGGTCAATAATAGTGAACGTGTAAAGAGTCTTTTCTCCATTCCTTGAGACTCCTGAGACCGTGTTACACTTAATGCAGCCTTTTCCTATAATTGAACGTTTAATCTGGACAGTTTTCTTGGAATTAGTAAGCATTTCTATCCAATCCGTTTCAGCTTTTTGCTTGTATTAAATAGGATTGCAGCATTTATGATGAATCTCAGCCACTTTTCATTTTGCAGTGCCACACAACTTTTTGAAAAGCTTCCTCATATATCATAATGGATCAGTTTTGCCAGCTGGTGCTACAACAACTTTTCAGCAGAGCTTGTTAACACTTATATTCCAGTCTGAAGATTTGTTTCCACTGCAATTTGACATAGCCTCAAATACTCTCTATATCTAGCATTCGATTGTTTTTCACACACAAAAAATAGTTGGAGATCCTCCTTGAAATACATTATAACCGATAAAAAAACGTTTCTGGAGAGTAAAGTTGAAAGTTGCAACATTGGAACACGACAAACTGAATCGTAAGCTATCTGGGGAGACTTCTCTGCGAGATCAAGACAACCGCCCTGTAATACATTCTAGACAAAGATTAAAGATTCTGGAGAAGAAATGTTGCAAGTAGTAACATTGGATATACAAAACTCAAGCACTCCCCTGCTAGGGTACGGGGCTAGCTAGCTGGGGAGACTTCTCTGTGAGATCAAGACAACCGCCCTGTAATACATTCTAGACAAAGATTAAAGGTTCTAGAGAAGAAATGTTGCAGGTAGTAACATTGGATATACAAAACTCAAGCACTCTCTGGCTAGGGTACGGGGCTAGCTAGCTGGGGAGACTTCTCTGCGAGATCAAGACAACCGCCCTGTAATACATTCTAGACAAAGATTAAAGATTCTTGAGAAGAAATGTTTTCAAGTAGTAACATTGGATATACAAAACTCAAGCACTCCTCTGCTAGGGTACGGGGCTAGTTAGCTGGGGAGACTTCTCTGTGAGATCAAGACAACCGCTCTGTAATACATTGAGAAGAAATGTTGCAAGTAGTAACATTGGACATACAAAACTCAAGCACTCCCGGTAGGGTACGGGGCTAGCGAGCTCGGGAAACTTCTCTGCGAGATCAAGACAACTGCCCTGTAATGCATTGAAGATCAAGGTAAATGTGTCTATATATGAAAGATTAATGAAAACACCAGGATTTGGTGATGACAAATGAAGCAGTCCCTGGCTTTGGTAAGGGCTACAATCGCAGACAAAACGACATATTCAAATAGCTCCACCTTAGGGATAGGCTTCCAGCACAAGACTGTTGGGAAAGCAAACATGACCAAAATCCCCACATCTGTCTCTTAAAAAAGCAAAACAAAAGACATTCTCGCTTGCTTAAGGATCGAAGAATTTTATGTGCACTGTTATCCCACCGGAATTGAAGGAAGAATATAGAATATCACTAGACGGGCTGATGAGTTCTTTCGATATAAATAAACTATGCATGTTCAATACGAAAACATATATTTGAGACCTCGATAACAACCAACGAATGTCTTTCATTTCAATTGTATATTTGGATAACTATAACTTAGTCATTAATCCTCAAATAGACAACTCCTAAATTGGCTCAACCCTACCCACATGGAATTTCCAAATGGTTATACATAAAGCTGGCAGTCTGGCAACAACATTGGCCGAAGTAATTACTTTCCATGACCACAGTTATTAAAGCTCTAAGTAAGAAATGTTGCTATGGCAACATTATTACATAACATGTCTGCCATGTTGCCAAACTGTATTGAACACTTGACGCGGGGTTGGGGTGACGGGTGGGCGTAATCTACTTCATCTAAACCGAAGAAACCGAGACCCTATATTTGACCAGACAAAACAGTCAAATAGAAGCACCGAAGTTGCAGCATAGTTCATGGTTTGTTTATCTTAAATCTGCAAAGTGACTGTCCACTACAAAAATGTCGGACCAAACTAGGAGAAACCTTTATAATCGGCAAATCCTCTGCAAAACGCCTGATCAGGCAAAATACACATCCTATACTAGACCAAATCGGCGGCATATCCCCGTATAGTCAATTCCACCATCCCCCCTACCCCACCTTCCCTCCCATGCTTTGGGTAAGGGGTTAAGCGCGAGCATGTGAAATTATCAGTAGTAGTCATCAACTGTTCTAACAAACCAGTTATATTTTCAAATTGCAGACTTGTTTTCATCACTGTTTGGGTAGACAAGCAACTTTTTCAATTTTCTGTTTTGAAATATAGTTTTACTTGTTTAGTCATATAACTCATAAGTATATTGTAAGAACACATTAATTGGCATGATGCATTCTATTTTCATTAGCATTGCAATATATGCAAAAGAATGAAGTATTCTTACGTGCGGCATACTGAATCCACCGACGGCCATACAAGTATGCAAACATGCAAGTATTCCGGAGCGCGGCGTGAACGATCTAAAGCCTGGTTTCCATATAATCGTCAGCTATCGTCCGGGTCGTCCCGATCGTCCCGGTCTAGTTTCAAATTGCGTCCAAGCGACCCGGGACGATTATATGGAAACACCACAAAGACGATTGCGGACGATCGAAAAAGACCGCAAAGACCGGGACGACCGGGACGACCGCGGTCGCTTCGATAGAAAAAATTCTATCCAGACGACCGAAACGATCGCGAGAGATCGTGAATATTTTAATGGTAACCACTTTCGGACGACCGGGACGACCCAAAAAATATCCCAAAATGCACCGTGCTTTCCCCACTGTGCTCCAAAATGGCTGCGTCAACAGAATTGTTTTTAAACACAGAACGTCCTATGGAGGAAGTGCAGAAATTCGACTGCCTATATAAAAACATATTTAGTCGTGACTACAAAAACAAATTCGTTCGATTAAATTGCTGGAAAAAATTCGATGACAAGTTTGGTATGATAGGTTTCCAGCTCTTCTGACTTCTCTCTTCTGAAATATTTTCCGAACAAAAAATCTGTGCTTTCGACGTTCTCTTCTCTCTCTTCTCCTCCGTAAAACAGCCACAACAAGCAAGTAAGTTGCAACGAGATTCGCCAGTTTGAAAATGAATTAATTACGCGCCAGAAGATTGTTATCGGATTCAGGAGCGACCCGGACGACTATACGGAAACCACAAACGCGTAAGGGTCGCCCCGGTCGCCCCGGTCGCCCCGGTCGCCCCGGTCACCCCGATCGTTTAAAAAATATCAGAGAATACCAGGGTGACTTGGACGACCGGAACGATTATATGGAAACTAGTGGTCACACTTGAACCCCAGAGTCATACCAAGCACGATTTTTCGGAACGTTCCTTTGGTCGTGCTTGACTGAACGCGCGTTAACAAATGACGAGCTGTCATTATAGTGTCAGATGTTAAAAAACGATAAGCATCAGTCGTTCAGAATCGAGCATGCGACAAGAAATAATCATGGATGAACTCGAGAAGCAAACGTTTCTTTTTTTCCTACTCATATTCTTAATTTGGCGACGGAAAAGCGAAATAGGCGAAGGATACATGTTCTAAGGTTTGCTATATATGCTGAAAAGAATGCAGATTCGTAGGCGACAGCTAATTTTTCTGTTGCCAGCTATAATAATGCGTTATCTCGTCAAGTCCATCTGATTGACAGATCTGTCACGGTTTGTTTGCATAGCATACTCCAAGCGTGGTGTTGACCTTAGTTGAAGCAGACGTCGGCCCTTTTGAAGTTTTGAACGTGCATCGGGTGCTGGAGCTTTGTCTAAAATCAGAGGTCACACTGAAAGTATACTTTAAACAGACGGTAGCTCTGATAGCAATAATGACGTGTACTTTCGCTGGGTCAAGTGTAACCACGGCCTAAGAAAGGACCTAAGTACCGCGAATGAACGAAAGCGAAAGCCAGTCCCAAGGGGCTACAAGCTTCTGATCAATTCAGTCGTTTATTGTTGTGATCCCTATGTGGCAGATCTTTAACTGAGGGATATTTATTGGAGTGATCTTTGTACGGCAGATCTGGTACTGGGGGGCGTTTATTAGAGTGATCAGTGTATGGAGGGTAGTTTAATTGACTTGTATTATTGTTGTAGTTTTTTTTATAGTTTTCTGGGTATAAAGGGGGTTTATAGGGGTTTCCACAGGCGGTCCATGGATCCGGTCCAAGTTTTATTAATATCCGTTTATGCCACAGTTTTTTTCAATACTCAGGTTAAAGCCGCAGTGAGAAAATTTAATAAGGGTTTTATAGATCCTAAAAACATTTTTAACAAACAATTTAACCTATATACAAAAAAGAACCCAAATTTTATAGATCAGTTAAAAATTTTATATATTCAAGTCAGGTCTACTGATCACCCGAACAGCATAAAGCATATATTGTCAATAAACAAGGGAAGTGCAACCGCTACAAAACAAAACAAAACTAAAATTGGAAACCGAGCTCTCATCTACAAATGAATCTAATTTTCAGTCTTATCTTTGATTAAACTACTGCTAAATATGGTAAGCAATATGGCGTACCTGTCTTACGCAGTACTGAACAAAATGACGACATGGCCCAAGAGCATTACTAGGAAACAACTTCATAACCTTGGGCAAAGAGGTTTACTTTTAATTTCTGTCATCATTAAAATTATAACTGTAAAGATCTGATACCAGTCCATTTTACAAGAGATCCATTTTGTATAAGATAGATCCCAAAATCCAGTCAGTCTTGAAACCAGCTATCCTTTTCACGAAGGTAGTCTTGAAATTTTCCCCCACGCGGTAGCCTTTTTTGAAGAGCTCGTGAATGTATACACCAGACAGGCAGGTTGTCCTGGCGTACTCGTTACCAGCTCTCACCGCGGCATAATCCCTGTTGCAGTATTCCTTAACAGATTTGCCGATGTCATGCACTGTAATGGAAGGTGAGTCGCGCAAAGCACCAATGCTTTTTAGGACACCGTAGAAAATAGAAAACGCGTAGAACTCTTGAGCTGTGCCATTCAACGAAGGCTGGTTTCGGAACGGGCACAGTTCACTCGGGTCGGAGCATAAGAAAAGGAAATCGATGATCCTGGCACACTTCTGGTAATTAGGAGCACCAACAACGCGTATTTGCTCCCCATCAACCTGGAAAAGGGCATATAAAACAAGCCTGTAAGACATGAGTTGGTATTTTAACATTTTAACTTTTGTAAAGGCTTTATTGGCCATAGTTGATAGAACGAACTAATTGTGAAGCTCAACAAATTTTAAGAGGAGTGTACAAAGCTGTTTCTACTATTAAAATATACCTCTAAAGTTTCCTGATAACCGTTGTTGTGACAAGGACTTTTGATTCCTCCATCGCTACCTCTTTCTCCCGTTTGTGCCAAGTACCCAAGGAAGGAGCGTGTGATCTCATTCACACCATAACCAAGATAGCTTTTTGCGTAGAGTTTGTATGTTTTCCCGGCAATTCTTATTATCTTGGTGACGTGGTGACGAGGACGGTTAAACGAGACTTGCGTGGAAGCGCCTCCCATTTCCAGAGTGCCATATGTCTTGTCAAAGGTAACGTAAAGCAACAGACATAAAAGATATTAGTATATACAAAATAATAACAATATAATAATAATAATAATGATAATAATCAATCTGCAGAAATATACTGTTGAATATACTAGTGCAGTTCAGAGAAGGATTTTGAGACTGAACATCTGTATACCAGAGTGCTCAAACTGATAATAATAATAATAATAATAATAATAATAATAATAATAATAATGATAATAATAATAAAAATAATAATAGTAATAGTAATAGTAATAGTAATAAAAATATCAATAATTTCTTATAGAAAGCGCATTTAATAAAATTACCAGTGTTCATTATAATACGTAAAAAAGGAAGCTGGCTGAAATAAAAATAAGGATTTATAAAACTCCTTAAGGAAAACTGAATGATCAATTATCTGAATGACTAACTAAATAACTTACTAACTAACTAACTAACTAACTAACTAACGGATTGATTGACGGCTGACTGAATGACAAACTAAGTGACTGACTGACTAACTACCTAGAATCTCCCAGGCCATTCACACGAACACATGGAAATTTGCGGAATTAACTTACACCTAGGGAACAATGAAACTCGAAAA
>JAOBYH010302179.1:0-16336 GCA_025403525.1 Umimayanthus kanabou | reverse complement strand
AAAAAAGTTCCACTCAGAAACGTCCAAAAGAGGAAAGAAACTCCCACCCAGATATGTCGGCAAAAAAGAACACACGTTCCGCTCAGATACAACAAAATTTTAAAAAACGAAAAAGGTAAGAAAAAAGAAAAAAAGAGTAAAAGGAAAAGGAAAAGGATAATATATAGAAAAAAAGAAAGAAAGAGGATAGCCGTTTGTCGGAAATGGAAATTATAATGTAGATTTTTTCACGTTTATTTACCATTATTGCTGTTTTGGAAATAAATAAACAAGTGATCTTTGCTTTTATATTTGTTTTCATCGTTTATCGTACTGTATCTTACGTTTTTGAACGACTATTCAGGCTCGGATAGCGACACTCGAATTGGAAATTATTAATATTTCGGCAGCGACAGAAAGCAAAAGAATTGCAACTTACGTTTGAAAACCAATTATTTGAATATATCCATTACTGTACTGAAATGAAAATCAATTTGCTGCTAAACACATGCAATTTTCACCGTAAGTTTCGGTTCATTTTTGCGTTAATTCTCTCTGAGAATACGTAAAATTTGCATTTTAGAGAAGCTAAATTTCAAAGGGAAGCATGCCCCCGGACCCCCCCAGTGTACTCACGCCTTCGGCGCTCGATCCTATTTTTGCCGGACCATCCGTCGGGCAAGCTATTAGTATTACCAATGGGTAATAGTCAGTACAATATTACGTATCTTAATTACACAAAAACATTTTTCTTTTTTCACTAGAAAAGGGTGCACCTTCCGTATTATACATGACTGCTGACATAAGGTCCGCTCAAGCTAAAAGTGCACCTCCCCGCCGAAAAAGCTGCGTACGCGCCTGCACGTTGCAATTTTTCCTTGACAGTGACCAGCTGGTGAACCTGGTGCCTTCCCACGTGCAAATATTGTATAGACCTATTGTCTTGTGCTTTCCTGGACACTGTCGCCGTACTGATTCCTATAAGTGCCTAATGCAATTTAATACGGTAGCGTCTGGCTGCCAGCCGTCAAGCTCAGTGGTCTCCACTTTTTGAAGGAACATGGGAGTCCAGCGGGGCCTTCCTTAGCTAGTAATTTGAAACTGTTTGATGTTTCCGAAATATAGATTTCTTTAGTTATTTTAATTAGGTGCATGTTTTTTGTTTAAACTTTTAATTTGAAAAAAAAAATAAACAAATATACTTTCTAATGACAGCTCCCCGTGAGGGGCTTTTCAGTGCCATGTTATAAACAATAAACCATAAGGGTTAAAAGCCCCAACTGGCAGGAAGGCTGGCCAGAACTGAGGCTATATAAGCCAGCGTGATCGGCGGGCTGAGGACTCGAACTCGGCCGGGACCTGCGGGTTACGAGTCAGCGCTTTAAACCGCTCGGCCACGCTGCCTTCCTTAAGAAACTGACTATGAATTTTCTCTGTCCTATGTTCAACATGATTAGCGTTTTCTAGGCTTTAGCCGGTTGTGCTGGCATCTTTTTGGCATAACTAAGGAACGCGAGCACCATTCCGGCTTTTTTTTTAAAAAAGGCACTGTTTGGTCATGAATAGCATTATTCGCACATTTAGACTCACATAGAACTGAAAAAGTGATTCACAGAAACTTTAATCCACTGGGTTTTCTCGATATTCTTAGTTTTCTGGTTATGTAGAATTTAAAAGTACTAAATGCGGTAAGCCCGTACCTTGGCCAAAGGAGCCTTATAAATGATTTATAGTAATTCTCAAAGACGCTGATTGTCTGAAAACTAGAAGCCATTGCAATATTTTTGAAAATGAAATGCAGTTAGTCCAAAACAAGTTTGGCATGACAACGTGATTAAGATAGCTTTTACTATAATATTGCATTTTTGACCTGTTACATTGGTAGTTGTTATTTTGTTGGTGCATTTCTCTAAATTATCTCAGAAAGCAATTTTTTAAAATAGGCTGGCAGTATTTTGGCATAGTCTCCCAAGTTTGGAAGCACTGCCGGTAGCATAAAATCCGCTTTTATCAATGTTTTATGAGTGCAATCGGCGGCCAAAGCCAGTAGCTATTTTGAACAGCTGCCAGTTTCTCAAATCTGATATAAAGAAAAACTAAAGTATACCCATTCTTCACCATTTGTAAAAATGACGCCAGTCGCTAATACAGCTATACATGTTATTCCGGCTCCGCCTCAAGCTTAGGTAGACAAGTGAACAGAGTGGACTCACGCTGTTTTGCAACATATCTACGCACTTGGCAGTCTGAACTGATGAGAATAATAGTCTGCGGGGATGCTAGCGATAATGATGCTTCAAAATTTTGACTGTCTTTAGTCTCGCTACGGACCAACAAACTTCGAACAAAACACAATTAGCATAAAACAGCAGAGAGAAGCTAAGAAAAATGTTAGCTTTTCTGCTGACCAAAGATCATCTTCCTCTAAGTGGAAAGCTTTCTTTCTGAAATCCGTTTTCTTTAAATTTTTCTTATATTTAATATGTTTATTCTTGAACAAATACCGCAAAAGCGAAATACAATTTTTTTCTGCTCTGTCAGTCCGTCTGCCAGTCAAGTCCACAAGTTGCTTGAAGCAACGTCTTGTGTTCCGAACAATTTTTTTTGAAAAGTATCATGCTTCCGGTTGGTTTGTGCGAATGGAAAATAACAAATGTACACCCAATACTAACAATACGTCAATAGATTATGTGTAAGGACGTTTTACGAACATTTGAGGCTGAAATCCTCAAAATATTTCAGAACGTTCAGCCTCAACATTCGTATAAAAGAGAGTGTAATTTGAAATAAACTAAACTTGACAGAACATTATTTTGACCCATAAAATTGCGTCGTTAAAAAGTATATCTGTTATTTCTATCTCTATCGCGATGGTTTTATCTGTTTAGGTCAGCCTAAAGCACAATTACTTTTAGCGTTCCGAACAAAAAGCCAAAGTGTCAAGGCTATTACTCTAATTAATGGTTACTAAGCATTTTGTATGCAAATGTAATTTGTTCTGAACGTACCTGCTGTGGCTGCTGCATGCTGTCGGTAAAATCTTTATTCCTTCTTCAAGTGACTTCCATACACGCTACAATCGCCGCCAGCCAAAAAGCCGTGAACAAATTCTTGAAAGGGTTTAGATCTGTTTCAGAATCATTATTAGGGTCGCTATAAACCTGAGGTAAGATCTAAACACAGAAATTCTGACGTTAGTACATTTTGCGCCAAATGATGTCTTTTGTGTATTGGCAAATTATTGCAAAATGCCACAAGACGAGAAATTGTGCGTAATTTTTGTTACAGAGTGTTACAACAGTTATAGCAAAGCGTCGATACGAGACGCTGCGTTAGAGGCGCCGCACAACTTCTTGACCAGACAACTGTCGGTCAAAATATAACCCCATTACTCAGGCATAATTTAAGATCCAGTAGCAGTTTACTTATAAAATATTGTAACTTTAAGTCTCTTGTCACACTCGGTGATCGATCTTTCCAGCGTGTAGCACCAAAATTATGGAATTGCTTACCTAGTGAAATTAGGAACTGTCCAACTTTATATAGTTTTAAAAAGTCTTTAAAAACGTATTTATTCAATTAAGCTTTTGAATGGTAAATTGTTTTAAACGTATATTAAAGGATTTTGCCATAACCTTCGTTTACTAGCTATTATATTATCAAGTTTTTAATAGTTTTAGTTGTGTAGTATTAGTGTAGTAATGCGCAGTTGAAAATTTTATATTGATAATTGCGCAATAAAGTATAATAAATTATTGTTATTCATTATTATCTTATACAGAATGCGCACGAAATCAGTCAAAACTTTAGAAAGAAAGTTAAACATTTGTCGTGCCTAAAGACTTGCGTTTGTTTACGCTTTATTGGTGAGTCAAATATATCTTCATTAGAATTTCAACCCTTGGGGGAGGTTTTCAACCTCCCCATCTTCACCTCGAGGACGACACCAATGAGTTTAGAAATGTTCGAGTAACGTCTTCATTTCGTGGACCATAACAATGGGAGCATGCGCAAAAAATCATGGCAGTTGATAGCAGATGCGCAAAGGATCACGGGAGTTGATCGCAGATGCGGAAGGCTGCCCTCAGTTTCTGTGCATAATGGGAAAGTCTCGTATAGCCTGTATAGAAGTCAAGATGATAGCAAGTAAACACTTCTTTTTTTGTATGCAATTCTTTTATTGCCCGGAAGGCAAGATTTACATACTACTACACAAAACGTTTTCAAACTATCGGTTTGTAATATGCAATAACTTCACCTCTATACAAGACAGCCGTGTTGATAGTTTTTCGGTTCAACTCGAGGATCAGAACATGGAAAACCGCGTCTCTTCAATTGTCACCAAGGGCAGGACACTCATGCAGCACCAACAACACAGGGTCTACTGTAACATGCCTCTCCAACGTGCAGCACCAACACCACAGCGTCTACTATAACATGCCTCTCCAGCATGCAGCACCAACTCGGGGTCTACTGTAACGTGCCTCTCCAGCATGCAGCACCAACAACAACAACACAGGGTCTACTGTAATCTGCCTCTTCAGCGTGCAGCACCAACACCAGAGCGTCTACTGTAACATGCCTCTCCAGCATGCAGCACCAACACAGACTCTACTGTAACCTGCCTCTCCAGCGTGCAGCACCAACACAGGGTCTACTGTAACGTGCCTCTCCAGCGTGCAGCACCAACACAGGGTCTACTGTAACGTGCCTCTCCAGCATGCAGCACCAACACCACAGCGTCTACTGTAACGTGCCTCTCCAGCATGCAGCACCAACAACAACAGCCCAGAAATTAAGCGTTCTTATAAAAAGTGTGTATTGAAACTATTCAGAAACACGACACAGCAATAATTCGACTACAGTGTATTCTAAAATGCGAATAAATTTGAAGTATTTTTCGTTACGAAAAATATGAAGTCAAAAAGTTAACTTGCTAATTTTGTTCTAATGCTAGGTATGAATGATTTGATGAAAATGTATCTGCTATATATGGCCGTGAATACGGCAATTCATCGGTCTTTTAAACACAGACAGGTGTTTCACTTGGAAGTGTTCGGCCAGGAAAGAGGATCTTAAAATAATGAATCGGTACAGTGAACAGAGTTAACATTTTACTTTTAACCACTTTATTGGGGACTTATTTCCCAAAGGGGTTGGACACGAACGGGACTGAGTCCCATGCTAGGTGTGATATGTAATACAAATCTAACCTATTTTAGTATAAATCGAAGTCGGTGTTCTTTTGCCTTATGATCTGCATGAAATTCCTCGTGTTGTTTTTGTTGATCAGATATTCTCTGAGCCAATCAGTGACTAGACTTGTGAGTGACATCGCTTGTAAACTTGAGCGCACTTGTGTTCTGCTGTAGTTCTGATAACAAGTTGGGATATAACCTGGCCGGCCCTTTTATTGGATGTTTGGAACTGTAGTTCGGAAAATGGCCATGCAGTTAAACCAGCAGAAGACGAAAAAGATTAAGGTTATGAGATATCAACACTGAAATCGAAGGACACTTAATATAGAACTACTAGCAGAGGCGTCGCGAGAGGGGGCTCGTCAGGTGCGAACGAGCCCCCTTTTGAACGTCAAGAAAAGGAAAGTCTCCTTTAACTTTCAGAAAAAATCCTATTAGAATAATCTCATTCGAATTATTTTTATCCTCCAAACGTTTATTACACAGCAAGATCAAAACCCGGGCAATTTTCTTGCCTTCTTACGCGAGTTCTCCAAAGACGACGATGTTCTTCGTAGCCACATGTTACAGCCCTCCACACGAAATGTCAACTACCTCAGAACCGTGTCTCAAAACGAGATAATAAATGTTATTGGTTACTGCATAATTCAGGCCAATAGTCTCGCTGAGATCAAGGAGACAAGATTCCATACACTTATGGCTGATGAAGTTACCTCAAGCAATGACGAGATTTTGTCCCTGTGTATTCGGTTTGTTGACAGAGAGAAAAACATTCGGGAGGAATTATCGAGTTCATCGACCTCAACAGAATCAAAGGAGAGGCGATATGTAAGTCCATACTGGGAAGGTGTACAATTAGACTTTCGTGAACTTCGTGGCCAGCGTTATGATGGGTGTGCTAGTATGTCCAGTCTGAAAAAGGGCGTTGCAGGACGGATTTTGGAACACGCGCCGAATGCTACCTACACGCATTGTAATTCACACATAATGGGCCTGTTATTAAAACAAAGACTAAATCATAACCCTGGTTTATGTTTTGTTCAAAGGTGTTGCTAAAAATAGATAGACCAGGGCTAAAATTTAGAACTCGTTTTAATAATCGGCCCACTGAGTCTTTCTCTAGCTGCCAGTTGTACCGAAAATAACATTCAACATGTTCTAGCAACCATGAAGGACATTACCATGTTCGTCAATTACTCGCCCAAAGGTGAAAGTCTTTTGGAAATGGTGGCGAAAAAGAGGGTTGAACACTTTGGCACAAGAAAAGTTATCGTTGGTTTGTGTAAGACTCGGTGTTCTGAACGTGACAAGGCCTATGAACATTTCTACTTAGCCCTTCCTTTTCTGGTGGAGTGTTTCGAAATCATAAACGGAACCCATTCCACACTTTAGAAGAGTTTGATGATGTGTACACTACAGGATGGGACAAAGACTCGAAAGCAGAACATCAACTCGTCTCAATTCAGTAACAAATTTTGGGTTTATATTCGGTTTGGTTTCTTTGTACTCCTTGCTACATCCAGTCTACGGAATAATCAAAAGTCTCCAGGCTAAGAGTGTTGATAAAGCGTATCAGCATATCAACGAAACAGTGTCCAACCTGAAAACGGTGAGACGTGACATTGACAGTTCCACAAGATCTACCTGCAGGCTGAGAGACTTGCAGAAAAACTCTCGGTGATACCGTTATCGCCTCGCATCACCCAACGGCAGAAAAATTGTCCAAATCAACCTGCCACTAACCCAGAAGAGTACTACCGACTCACCATTGCTATCACTCTTCTGGACACACTGATAACAGAGATGGAAGCCAAGTTCGGGCCAATGTCCCAAAGAGCCATCAAGTTGTTGTTTCTCACACCATCTGTATATTGTGCTGAGCATATCGACTCCAGTGTTGTCCAAGAGGCCGTGGACATGTACAAGAATGATTTGCAAAGACCTTCCCCGGTGGATCAAGCACAATTTCCAAATTTCTTTGTTTTACTTCAGGTTGCGTGCACCTTGGGTGTGACATCGGCTTAGTGCGAGCGATCGTTTTCTACCATGCGACGTCTGCGAAGTTATGTCAGCGCCTCAATGGGTTCAACACGTCTTCCTCCCTGGCACTCATGAACATTCACTATGGACACAAAGTGGACTATAACAGGGCCGTTGACCTTTTCATGAAGCTTCACCCACGCAGGATACAAGAAGCAAACCTAGCGTATCAGTGAGCGCATGTAACAAATGCTATATATGATGGAATGTCCAGGAATGCTAAATTATATTGTCTCCCTTTTGTAGGACAAATATCAGACAGTTTTCCATCAAATACCAAGTTACTATTATTTTAATACTCTCAGTTTTGATATTCGCAATTGTTTAAGTGTCCTCACTTTCAATTCACAGCTTCAGTCAAACTTACCTCCTCTGCTGCACTTAAATGAAGCTACAATTTTCGTCACTTACCTCCGAATTTTGGAGTGTTAGCAAATATTTCCTTTATTATTCACACTATGTTACTGCACCAATGTAATTTTTTAGTCTATAACTGTCACTAGGGAGCCCAAATATTATATTAAGCTCTGTTGGTTTCTTTTGGGCTTCTTCACCACATAAATGACTTTTGTAAATGCGTGTGATACTAGATAAATGCACTTTATGTGGTGAAACAAATGAACTGAAATTGAAACTGAAACTAAAAATTCTTTAAAATTCTTTCAATAACTCTCATTTCCCCACGCTATTCCTAAGAAAAACTGTAATGCTAATATTTTATAAATTATTTAACTTCGGTTTTCAGTTAAATTGAATGCCAACATGTATTGTCGAGTGACAATTGCTCAAACTATCGGTTTCAAACTTGGACATTATTGCAGTAATTTCCGGGTCAGCTTGAGTTGTTCGAAATCTAAAATGATTGTAATGACAGTTAAAAGGTGAGAAATCAGTGATGCAGTCAATAGTTCAGAAACTGGGGGAAAAATATTGACCCGATGGTCTTCCTCAGTTCATATTGAATCCTAGATTTATTTCTGCTACTATTTAACTATCGCGCTAATTTTGTTACATACGTAAAGTAGACAACTATCCTGTCAATCAAAAATAATTCCTTGCACTTTTTTTAACAGTTGACTTTTATCTTGAAGCTTCTCATAATGCCTTTTCCATCTGGTCAGTGAGGACCCTTGCGTTTTCTTTGGTGTCTACATTCCCAAGAATATCATCCGTGTGTTTTTATGAAGTGCGACTGTGGCTATGGTCCCTGCGGGTTTGTCACCAAAGGAAACTCTTTGTATTACATGGGTATCTGGTGGTTCCGTGGGGGTTCATGTTCCTCCACAAAAAGGGATGCGTGTGTTGCTCCGTATTTCTTGTCTTGACTATATGATACATTTTTTATAC
Source organism: Umimayanthus kanabou (assembly GCA_025403525.1). Classification (NCBI taxonomy): domain Eukaryota; kingdom Metazoa; phylum Cnidaria; class Anthozoa; order Zoantharia; family Parazoanthidae; genus Umimayanthus; species Umimayanthus kanabou. The sequence continues at coordinate 7,772 of JAOBYH010302179.1, read as the reverse complement.
CGCCGATTACGGCCACTCCGTTCTCTTGAAATCTTATTAGTATCCCAAATAGACTGTACAAGAGTTCTGTTCCCTTAGCCCACTAATGATTAAAAGCATGCCCCGTGTATTTAGCACTGCTGTTGAATACAATTCGGACGAGCATGGACTTGGAATCCAGCTGCAATACCTCGTGGTGAGAAATGTAATGGACTGGTCCACTGTAACTTTTTGTTTATTCATATTTGAGCTTTCTTTTTACTCCCCTTTCAATCATGTCGTCGATTTGTCTCCGCTAGTGTTCAGCGTGTTTCATATTCTTGGATTATCGATTCTCGGTAGATAGTAGCATGTCCATAGCTGCTTTCCGGTTATCAGGTACATCATGATCTTTACTCCAGGGATATTCTGCACGTGATCCAAACTTTCGCTTGTGCATCATACTCCAGGTTTTCCTCAATGAGTACCAATTATTTTGCCTCTTTAATAGTTCACATTCGTGTTCCCAGAGAACTCTTCCCCATTTGCATCCACCGCACTTTGGTGTGTAACTGATTCCGATTCCCAGATTTTCAATGTTATAAAGTGTTTCGATGCTAGTGACTTTCATTTCGTTAATTCCTTTAATGGAATGTTGGGTAAATCAAATGCAACCCCCAAATTTGTTTTTTAGTAATGCTCAACATTTGGCTCCTATTCAGGATAAAAACCTGCATATTCGTAGCCAATAAGCACATCCATTTCGAAGGTCTCCAGATGGTATATCCTTGAATAAATGCTTTATTCCATACATGTTCACTCTCTGGGTGTCGCTTGTGGTTTTATCGATGCCGTATACAGCAAAGTATACTGTAAATTCCATTCAATTTTAGGTGGTGAGCCTTTTAGCTTAGGTTCAACTGCTCTCAACTCTGACAAGTTGGCTCAGAAATTCAAATAGACTCGGGAATTTGTTGCTTTTGTCTACTTTGTTACTGTTGAAGCTAACAACTTTATCCCATTCCTTTTTTACGTCATTTGGGAACTTCTCGATACTTCTTACGGAGCTAGTTGTGGTGATCTGTCTTTCTAAGCCAAGTTTTTGATCTCGTAGCTTTCTTCGACAACAGTAATGAGATGAAGAAGTGCCTTATCATCACCCTCTTTGATTGTTTTCACATTACGAATTGAGCTCATGACGATATTAATAACCTTGGCATCTCGACCGCTTGTGGACATAAGTTCCCAGTGCTATAGTGATTCAAGACATGATGTATGCGATACAGCGCTAAGATTGTTTTATTTCTTGGTATTAACAGTCAAACTCACAGCAACATTCGAATACTGCACTCCTGAAACAAGCCAACTGCCGGTCGATGTAAACACGATGTACAGCGGCTTTGATCACAACTAGTTCTTGGGCGCTGCTTCACAGAAAGATGTAATGACATATTTAAGGAACACTGCAGGAATCTGTAAACATTTTTGGTAGGATTCAACAAACAAACAATTTTTCTTCATTCAAAATTCAAAACACAGACTCTGCATAGAAACGAGCTTGCTTGACATCAACATTTTTTCTGGATCCACAGTGGAGAACTTCCAAGGAAATAATGTAATTTACAATGTTCAGAGGATAAAACCAATACAAATAGATTGGTTTTCGTACAAAACAACATTATCTCGACACTTGCAAAAAAACACTGGCAAATAATAATGCAAAATTCACTCACTCTATTTTGCATGTCCAATTAAATAAAAGTAAATATTAAATTGCTCCATCGTTAATTAATCTAAAAACAAAAAAGAAAACGCAAACATAATTTCATACTCAACCTTTCTTTGAACGGAAAGTGACAGAATTACTTGAAAACAAGTTCCTTCTGCCATTAAAATGAAAATGCAAAACAGTATCAACCGTCTTGTCACTTTCTGGTGATATAGCTTGACATTTTGGATCTCAAATAAATGCCAAATATATATTTGAGCACTTTTTTTTTCATAAGAAACCAATAATTTTGGCTCCCGACGAAGTTTGTCGTTTGTATAATAAAACAGTTGTACTGGTTGAAATCATGGACTTTTGGATATGAACCAGAGTTTGAACCTGAGTTTGTTTGTAATTTCCTTTTGAATTTAAGATAATTTGAGCCTTGGCGTTCATGTGAAATCTTGAACATTGGATCATGATAACACCTTTTAACTATATGATACCTTCGTTTTATCAGCATCATATCGACTGCTACTTCTATTTGTGCTTCAATGTTAGCTAGAGAGACTGATTGCGTATGCAGGGAAACATATATTGACACACCCACGATAATTTCAAAAATAAAATCACTCAAATAAAAGTATTCTCTCGATCATACTCGTCGCAATACATTCAAAAAATTACAATTACAAAACATAAGTTTACATGCATGTATTTCATTGTTAGATACACTCACGTTTCATTTCTACTGGCCAAATTGTAGATTATTATTGGTTAGATTATTAACTAAAAGTGTGTAAGTCTGAAAAAATGCATCAAATAAAAACATGTACAAATAGTATGTACGTTGAGAGGCGTGTGTTTTTTGTTGGTAGTGCCATATTTATATTGAGGAATATTGCAAAACAGATTGTTGCTTCCTGCTTCTCTTTCTACTGATGTTATCATCATCATCATCATCATCATCATTATCATTGTTGTTGCTGCTGCTTTTGTTGCTGTCAGCGCTGCTGTTTTAAAATATCTTTCACAACTTTGTAGAAAAAACCAAGCGGTTTGCTGTCGGTGAAAGTGATCTGCTGCTGCCAGGGCCTACTCTTGTGATCTCCATTGTTGAAATCTTCTCTGACTGAGATTTTTCAAAGAGCAGCGAAGAAATTTCAGGAGCGGCGCACGTACATTTACAGCAAGTCAGAGCAAGTTGCTTTCGAAAGTCCCCGTTGTAGTACGCGTAGAGAACAGGGTTAATAACCGAGCTAGAATACATCAACACTTCTGCCAGCATGGTGACCACAAAAACAACAACAAAAGGTTGCTGATCCAGCACTACATAATATGAGCGCAACATGGAGAGAATAGTCGTGGGGCCCCAGCTCACAACAAACCCGAGAACCATTAAAACCAACATGCGGACCGCTTTGACTTTAGACTTGGCTGCGTTTCTGTTGGCTGGTTGAAGCCGGCCTCTTTTTGACAAACATATTACAATTCGTATGTAAGCTGAAGATATGATGAGAATGGGAATTAAAAATGAGAAGAGGAAATAAACCGTTGTGGAGAACTGACCACTCCAGTCCCGTGACAGGTCGCAAACCACAGCATTACTGCCAAGGAACTTCACAAGATTATCATCAACTTCGAGTAATTCTGTAAGTTTTACCCCGTCCGAAGCACTGAGCAAAACAGGCAAAGAGAACACAACAGCATACAGCCAAAGCAGTGTTAGTATTGAAAATGGATTTTGCTTTCTTTTGCGACTTTTCAGCGGGGATACGATGTTGTTATATCTGTCCAAAGCGATAACTACCGTGCTGCAAAACACGGCCGTGCCCCATGCACTGGACAAGAAACTCGTGAGTTTACAAACGGCTGGCGTGGAGAAGCCGAGAGGAAGAGGAAGCTTGACCAACACATACAAAGGGAAGATGACCACTCGAAAAACAACTTCTAGGAGGGAGAGATTGAATATGAAGAAATTGGAAAAGTTTTTCCTAATTCTTCCCGTGCGCACCATTACGATACAGACGAGAATGTTTGACATTATTCCCATCACAAAGAGAACGCCGATTGTGGCGACAAGCGCATAAAACGTGTCTCGTGAAGAGACCCACGCTCCATATAACAGCAAAACGCTGCTTTCTTTACTGATGGACGTGTTGTTATCATACGAGTTGTTGTTCATGTTTCTCGGCTCTGGCTATAAGTTTCAAAGACCGATTGTTCATTCCTGTATTTTTCACCGACAAACTTTTCCTGCTGCCCATAAACTGAAGAAGAGCACAGTGTGTTATTGCTGTTTCTAATTTCGCATATATCAATTTTAAAATCTCTAAAATAGATAGATAAAATTAATTAATTAACACGTTTAACTGAAGATGAAAAGAACAGTTGGAAACAGGAATATTTAGTGACAACCGGATTTAAATAGTTATGGAAAACGGTACTCTAGTGAGATTTTTTCTTCAATATGGATCTAAATATCTTTTAAGATGTAATGACTTCAATTATATTCTATATCCAACCTGCACACCCCATTATTGATTGCCAATCAAATACCCTGCAATTTTCAAACACAATTTCAATATGATTTTTACTTTAAAAGTCGACAGGTGTAATATTGATATAAATTTTAATTTCTCCATAGAAAAAGATGGCTGAGTGCATTATAAAAAACGTTTTGCCCACCGAGATAATTAGAACGTCGCCTCAGTTTATTCGTTGGGTTCTGATTGCAAATCAGAAACATCAATTTCCGTTCACGGTTCTCAAAAAAGAAACTACACTTACACTCAGTGTATGTACGCGTATAACTCTTACTCTTAGATATCAATTGCCGAAATTACAGACATGCAACAATCAATTTAATTTCAACCCTGAGTTTGAGGTTTAACTGGGTTTTTCTTAACAAACTGAGACAAACCTTCCTAACAATGACGTTTCTTATTTCTATATTTTTCAAACACCGCACGTGTTTCTACAAGGTTGAGTAGGAAGCCGCTGGTTTTTGTGGAATTACTTCTTCACTGTATTTCCAATCGAGCTGCCAACTGTTCTGTTTCGGAACCATAACAACCGCATACAGACTTCTTTAAAAGTAGACAAACGCCTCGTTTTACATATTGTTGTTTTTACAGTTCTTTTAATTAAAATCTCGGTGGGATAGCGCGCGCGAGGCATAGATACCGGTAACTGAAAAATGATCATGGATGGATCGGTGGATGGATGGATGGATAGATAGATGGATGGTTGGATAAATGTAATAATAATAATATTAATAATAATAATAAAACAACATTTTGTTTATCCACGGTGATTTCTCAAAAGAAGATATAACATGCAATATATCAGCTTTGCACTACCAGAAAGCCGTGACTAATATCTTATTATAAATTCTATATTGAATATTACTAAATAATAAATGTGCACTACTGAATTAATAATAATAATGTTGAAGTCTTAAAGTTTACAAAATTCAGTATTTTCTAAAATTGAATTTATTTAAGTCTTTTATTATCAATAACAGTAATAATAATAATTATGCCGAAATCTTAAAAATTACGAATAATCTAGTATTTTCTGGACATCGTTAAGGAGTTCTTATACAACTGAAACAAAACAAATTAAAATCCACTTTTTTTACTACAAATCATTACTACAAAACAAATAAATCTCTAGTCACAACAAACATGATTACGGAATTTTTTCGCTGCTCAAACCACAACGTGGACGCAGAATAATGGCCTCCTCAGCCCGGGCTGAAATTTTATTGCGATTACATGGAAAATTCCAGCCCGGTGGGCTGGAATTCAGCCCGGATTGAAATGTCTTTCGTGAAAACTAAAACTTGTGACGGGCTTCCTGTGGTCAATGTGGACGAGTGGGCTTGGGCACGACTGAAAGTTGTCGATTTTTGGACTGGCTGGCTATAGATGATTTTGTGAACAGGCAAGTACATTGGTCAGCGGTAGCTATAGTGCATGACTGATATCTGGTCGCATGCTTTTGGAGGAGAAGAACTGCGCCAAAGCGGATCTGAATCCATGCACAAAACGTTCAGAAGAAACAACAAGAGTATTACTGTTTGGTTATCATTAACAACACTCAATCTGCAGTGCGGTTACTGTGATGAGACTGGAAATCCTTTGCAAGTGCCACTGAAAAACTCGAAAGAACGCCGCGACATGTGCAGCTGCCAAACTCGAAGTCGAAGAAGGCAAAGGCATACAGTAACGAGAAGTTGCCAGCCGAAACATGAAGGGGGATTTTAACGAATGCTGCACATAGTTTTACAAAGCGAAGCAGGAAACGCATTCGCCAAACTGATAGCTGGTCAGTCGGTACCCGTGTCGAACGACAGATTTCTGGGAGACTTGAATTTGAAAACAGACATTTTCAGTGTGCATGCTCTCTTGTTTACATTATAAATATTATAAATGTTACAGGTTTCCAATAGTGTTTGCTTGCTATTTTGAGAGGTTGGTGTTTAAAGATTTTTCTTGGCATTCTGTTGATAGATCTTATGTCGGAATTTGGTTTGTATTAAAGTCCATGTAATCGGGCTCTAAAATTCAAATAATAATTTATAAGAAGAAGAAGAAAGTGAGTTTAAAGGAACGCAATTGGAGTGACGAGTAAATATAACAACTCATAACAAGCTATGAGACTAGGAAATGTCTTTGGGACATCTCTTGTGTGAATTATATGAACAGGGACGCGAAAGAGTCGGCCTATAAAGATGTGGAAGAGGACCTGAAGGTGTACGGCATAACGCGAGACGAGTTCAAGTTGAAGTGGAAGGGAGTGAGAGGACAATTTATGAGAGAGGTGGGCCAAGAAAAGAAGAAAAAATCATACAACAAACGCGGCCGCCATTGTTGCAATTGTCAATTGACGTTTAAACATTTTTAGTTCTACTATTTTTACTATTGTATAACAATTTGTACTGATGATTTTACCGTGATGAAATAAAGATTATCTATGTATGTATGTATGTATGTATGTATGTATGTATGTATGTATGTATGTATGTATGTGTGTATGTCAAAACAGTCGCATCGCGCATGTAATAGTGATAGCATGCACTGGCAAGGATACGCGCGACATGTCTAGCTTGCATGTTTAGCCATTCTAGGACACATGCTGGCGACATTTCGGCTACAATGTAGCGCGCGCGCTACATCTATCCTAGTTTAGCCCGGCCTTAAGCCTCGGTGCTTATATGAAGTTTGTTCCTATAACAAAGAAATCTTGAGACTCGTTAACTAGATGGCGCCTTTAAACTTTAAGTTGCTACTTTTATTTATAATGCTTCCATGTTAGCTAGAGGGACTGAGTACAGTAAATAAAAACATGTACATATGTTACAAGTTTTCATAAAAGGGGTCTCTTGGTGATCAGGTGTGACATTGCAAACTACAAGCCTGGAACGCGAGGAGCTGAATCCATAAGCGAGGAGACCCCTTTCTTGAAAACCTGTCACATGTTAGCTGTGACGCTGTCAGATTGCATACTCCCCCATTGGAACTGACTAATGTCTATCAGCTCCCATGTGTAGCTTTGATATCCCTTGCAGTTGCCGGAGTCAGTGAGCTGAGTTACTTAACCTTGTATTGCAAGCCTCGGAACTGGCTGGGACTGGGTGGGGTTGGGGTTTGGAGCCCGTGCAGGGACGAGACGCTCCGACAGACGGCCAGTAGCAGCTAGGTGTGACAATATGTGTTAAATGAATGAAGAAAATTCCGATCTCTGACCAGGTCTAGCCACTGAACTGCTAGCTAAGGCCACGCAACATGTAATAAGTTTTCATAAAAGGGATCTCTTGGTAATCAGGTGTGACATTGCAAACTACAAGCCTGGAACGCGAGGAGCTGAATCCATAAGCGAGGAGACCTCTTTCTTGAAAACCTGTTACATATATATAGTGTGTACGTTCGTACGTTTAAAGGCACATGTATTAAATGGCTAATATCAAGTTTGTATAGGGAAACTGATTGCAAAAATATTTTTGTTGTTTCCCGTTTCTTCTCCTATCCATGTTGTTATCGTCGTCATCATCATCATCATTGTTGTTGTTATGTTGTTGTTGCTGTTGTTGTTGTTGTTG
>JAOBYH010301068.1:0-16341 GCA_025403525.1 Umimayanthus kanabou | reverse complement strand
AAAACAACGCTAGCAGTCATTACCCAACCACTATCTTTGCACTATGTATTTATTTCTTACAATATGAAACGCCACTCTTTAGAATTCATGTATTTAGAACGAGAAGACTCTTACACGCGACAAGTTTGTCGTGGTTGCAAAATTTGAATTTTAAGTTAGGAGCTTTGAGGCGCGAAAAGAGGAGGGGCTTGGCCTTTTATACCGGAACCTCGTGTTTAAGAACTGACTGGTCGGACCGGACAGACCGGACAAATGGGAAGCCACCTAAGAAACGTTTACTGCAGGCAACCAATTTTAGTTGGGAAAGTAAAATGATATCAAACACTTTTCTTGGCCTGCAGCCAGTGTCCGCATTTCTTGTTAAGTGTGTTAGACTTGTAAATTGACTCATTCGCTTTTTGTTCTACCCTTGGAAAAGGGTTCCTGGTTTGTACATTTTGTAGTTTATCATCGGAATAATCAAATAAATATTTTCTCCAACCGTAAATCATGGTAATAATCAAAAATATTTATGATAATTACAAAAACCTAGCTGCTTACAGATTTGTTAATTAATATTGCGACTATAAATGGAAGAAGCTTTGAGATATACATTTGACCAGGCGGCAGAACTCGTTTGAAAGGAAGAACTCGATTAAAAGAGACAGATCGCCTTCCGATTTTTACTTTGTTCAAGCTCGTGAAAAGTACCCAGTTTCAAGACGATGATAAACTTTTTTTTTTGACAATACTGAATTTGAGTTGACGGCTCTCCAGAATACATTTCATGATGGGTGAAAAGAAAAGGCATTTTTCGTTTTCGAGCAAGCAATCCATCCACGTGCATGTACAAGGCACTATGAAACTTTTAGCATGAAATTCTTACCACGTTGAATTGGGCAGCCATAGCTGTGTCTGCATAACACCCGGAAAATCTCTGGTTACGGACCTACCATTTCATAGTAGTTAAAAAAGATATCAAATTGATACGAAGTTATACAGAAAAGCAGAAGAAGAAGAATTTCAGGAAAGCAATTATTAATTAAGCGGCCCACTTGTAAAATGTGGGGACAAAAACTTCGTTTTCTCTTCTCCAGTCCTGCTGCTTGCGGAAAGAAAACCTAAAAGTTAAGCGAGTCGTAGATTGAGAGCTTGAGTGATTGCTAAATCCCGCTTATATAATAAGTTTGCTTTATAAAGTGCTTTTCATAAGACTTTACCTATGTATAGCTGGGCAATTTAATTATCTCTCGACATGGTAGACCAAAAAGTAATCTAAAATATCATGGTGAATGACAAAACTCGCAACTTTATTTTATTTATCGAACATGTCGAAAGCAACCAATCACGAAACGGAAAAACCATTTGGTCTTGGAACTTTCAGTAAAATATTTGCCGGTCACTATGTCACGGTTAAAGCCAAACGTCCTTGCCCCCTTGACGCCCGGCGTCTCCGAAACCTGGATGGGTAAGTGAAAGTTTCGCCGAGTCCCAACCGGTTCATGCACCGAGAGCGAAATGTGCCCACGTTATAACTGGCAGTGGTATTGTGTGGTGTCAAAGGAGGCGCCTATGGATGGCGCGCAACGAGAAACTCCTATCATCCACAACGCGGGAAATGATTAAAATCAAGAATCTCCGTAGGCTCTGGGATCAAGAATGATAGTCCCAGTAATTATTTACGAAAGAGTGTCGTTATTCGTCGTGTGTGTCGCAATTCAATAAATGTATCACTCTCGTACGAATGTAGACTTCAGCATACACTTGTGGCTTTCAGTGTTCCGTTAGAACACTCTCGTAAGAAGGCGGACTCGAACATACATTACATTGAACTACACGCTATGGCTTGCAATTAATGTCCAGTTGTTTCACTCTCTCGGGACTGAGAAGGCAGGGTTAAGCCTACACTGCGGCTCTTGGTGTCCCGTTATAACAGGCGGGCTTGAACCTACATACATTACTATACGCTATAGCTTTTAGTTAATGTTGAGTTGCTTCACTCACTCGTAAGAAGGCAGGCTTAAGCATACACTTTGTGGCTTTCAGTGTCCCATTGTTGGCGCGTGGTCTCACTCCAAGAACTTTGCACAGCAGCGAGTACAAGTTAACGTTATCAAAAGGCTCTGCCTTGTAACCTGTTCGGAAGGCCGGCCCGCGTGCCACAAACAAAGCATGCATGTCCATTTCCTGGTTGCTAAAGCCATGATTCCCGTGCTCCCATTGGCCAGAAAATCTAAGGTGTGTCTTGGTTGTGTTTATAGTCCACCCCTGGTCCGGCATTGCCAAGATTGGTGTTATCCTTCTGCTGTGTTTGTAGTGAAATTCAGTGGGGATATCCTTCTTGCGATATGTTTTCAAGTGCCGCACCCTCTGAAGATTTTTGTACACATAGTCAAGCTTCCCCTTGTGGGGATTAATCATGAAATTAGTGGACGCATCCCAGATGTCATAGGTTTTGGGATCAACATATTTGTCAAGATATATTTGGCGTTTTGAAGAAATTGTCGTCATGCCATGATCAGAAGTCGCGATTATATTTACACGATTCAACAAGTTTCGGGAATGAAGCCCCTTGATAAGATATCCGACAGTAGAGTCAACCCGCTTGATCACTTTCCACAGCTTCTTAGACTCTGGGCCTAACTCGTGTCCAGATTCATCGGGTTCCTCAAAATACAAAGCAATCAAATTTGGCGGTTTTTTCATCTCAAGCCACTTTAATACAGTATCGACACGCTTCTTATACGAGTAAATTTTACCGGTCGCGTTACCGATATCAGTGTTAGCCGAAGGAGTATCGACCGATAATAAAGGGGAATGTCCCTGGATTTTCACATGATAACCGGGCCAGTAAATCACCCCACTTTTGCCGTCCTGTTCTTGGTTAGTTGTCCAAAGCGGTTCGGCTTTCCACCAGCGCGGGTCAGTCGTCTTGATATTAAATCTGGCCTTGAACTTGGGGTCGTACATGTAGTTAGACACAATCCCATGTGACTCGGGATAGAGCCCCGTCACCATCGTGTAATGGTTCGGATAAGTGGTTGTTGTGAACGCGCTGCGAATGAACTTCGCTTGAACGCCAGTGCTAGCGATAAAATGTAAGTTTGGCGTCAGCTTGGCATTGTTAAAGTAGTCCCAGCGGAACCCATCAACAGAAATCAAAATCAACGGCTGTCCGCTCGCCTTTAATCCTTCGGATTCAACAAAACACTGCAAAACCAAGAAGAAAACAAATTCGACAAAACTATGACGGTTACTAATTGAGTTTTTCAACTTCATTTCCAAAATAAGCAGTTGTTGCAATGGCTAACTGCATTTGATTCCCCATGAAGCAGCGAAACGTTCATGATTCACACATTGTGTTATAACGTTCTTGAACCCATATTTGAAGTCGTTTACAAAATACAACAGGTGCCCAGATCGTAATACATTGAAACAATAGTCCAAATTTACGGTCCATTTTTCACACTACAATAAATATATTACCCTTAAGTCACGAGTTTGCGTGATTTATTGAAGTAGAAAATTTCTGAATTTAAGTTAATTTAACTTACAGCATCAACAATTTTGAATTGATTTGATAAGAATTTTGGGAGAAGTCGTGGTAAATTATTACCCGGTACCTGTGTTTCGAGTTTCAAACATGATCTCCAGCCGCGGTTAAGAAATTAAACGATTCCTCATAATTCTCTCGGCTATAAGTCTTTATAACTGTCAACTTACATCATTTTCACGGCATCTGCACATTAATATAATGATATGATAATTTTTTTACAATGCATATGAGCATTTCCACTGATGTACTAGTTTAAACTGAACATAATCATTTGTCACTATAACCACCTGCAGAGATGAACAAACTGTAGTTAAAGCAGAAACTGATGAAACATGAAATGTGCAACGTCTTGCAATTGGAGCAAACGTTTAATATGAATGGTAGCCGGGCTCAAGCGACAGTTGATATTCTGGTTGGACTTCTAACAAGTTCTAACGAGTTTCGTGAAAAGCAGTTGCACTTTATAAAATGTTTCCAATCAATGAATCAGTCAAACGCATAATTGCTTCACACTGGGGTTTGTGGGCTCACAGGAGCTCAGTTGCAAATTAAAGCACAAGAACCGGAAATAATGGAGGATGAGAAGGAAAATGGGATGGTAAATCAAGAAACAATGGACAACATTTAAATTGGTAGAACGAAAAGAGGAACAAAGGATAAATTTGTTTTTCATAAAAATATCACTCAAAAGCGGCTTGTGTTTTCAATTTATGGAAATCATTGTTGCAATGAAACTCTATAGTTAGTGGTTCTCGTAATGTTGTTTCAAGTCATTGGAACACATAATAATGCTATTTCTTGAAAGACATCAGTCATTTATTGTCTACAAGTTTTTAACTAAACAGTGTGTCTGTATGAACAGTCCAGTGTCGATGCCCTTTGTGTGAACTGTGTGAAACAAATAAGTCTGATAACAATATTGCAAACAAATAAATACATCATTTTATAGCTGACAAACTAACTTCAATGTAACTTTCACACAAACAGGTTAATACGTTTCTTACCGGCTAATACTTTAATGCATGAAAGTTTTATATTCTGCTTTTAAGATGAACTTGAAATACAAGTTTCTACTTCCGTTTCCGCCAAACGGCTCTCAGTGATTAATATATCAGATTAACACAGACAGAACTTTCTAATTATGATCTTTGAATTTTACATTTACAAATGACTGATAAAGGGAACAAAATCTAAAATCTAGGTAATGGTTGCACAAAAGTTTTGAATTTTAGTTTGATAGTTTAGTTTGGTTTTACAAACAACGAGTTCGGTTCATTTACATAGTCTCGGGTACCCCGGTTTATTTTATCTCAGTCTTGGTGTATGCCCAAATATAGGGGACTGACAACTGGTCGATTATCCAGTGATCATTACAATATATATTTATCTTTGTCATTCCGAGTGCTTCTTTTGTGTTGTAACAAATAAAAACATTCAAAGACCAAAGGGCAGTTATTTACAACTTCATTTTTGAAAACCTGGTTTGGCACTTTCAACCTGTTAGCGGCAAACGCTTTCCGCGGATTGTCGTGGGCACGTCATGTAAACAATCTCAAGACGTGTCAGTGTGTTTGGACATTTTAGTGACAATGTCTAGCGGGTAGAAAATTGATTGTGGAGATGTCATTTGTCTGGACTGGCTGCTTTCCTGAGTACAGCTACGGGAGGTTCTATTTTATAAATACGCAATCACCATACTTAAATCTTCACTGAGGTTTGTGTATGTTCCAAGTCCGGGATTGCGGTGCATGTCAATGTACGACTTGCCGGCGTCCTTACATAATACTAATAAACTGGTTTGTTTTACTTAATTGGGTGATTGTAATTTATACATCATTGGTCAAACCACCTTTTGATGTGTCAAGCTGTCTATTATATTCACCAGCTAAGGAAGAAGTGTCGACGGTTTAACAAGAGACTGTTCCACAAACTGAGTATAGGGCTACAAAATTACCAAAACTCCATCCTACGTGGGATCTATTACAGCTCCACCTTCCCACAAAGTGCAGAGGTAGCAAGAAAAAGCTCGACATCTGAGAACATATCTTTGCATTCTTACGGCAGCGTGGGGACCACAACATGATCGAGTTCCCGTAGGTAGCAAGATACTAGTACACATAGAATCCTCAGTACATGCAAATTTTTCTTTGAAGAAAACAACGACTAGCTATGCTTTTCTTCAATAATTTCTTTTCTATGTAACGCGGAAATCTGAATACCTAAATCCTAAACGAGGCTCATTCGATTAAGTTTTTCCCGAATTATCTCTTAACCTTGTCAACAGATGTACTTCCCTTTCATTTTTATCTTTTCTTTCGCTGGGCTATGCAGCAGTTTCAGTGATGGACACAAAACTTTACATCGCCCTCATGGACAACCATTACTCTTGATTTCGTTTGACGGTTTCCGCTGGGATTATAGAGAAAGGACGGACACTCCTTATTTGGATTATCTTGTGAAAACTGGTGCGCATGCTCCGTACGTTCGCTCTGTGTTCCCCACTACAACCTATCCTAACCATTACACAATGGTCACCGGATTATACCCCGAGAATCATGGAATAGTCTCAAACTATATGTACGACCCCGTGTACAAAGCTCGCTTTAATGTTAAGACCACGGATCCGCGCTGGTGGAATGGGGCCGAGCCACTGTGGGTGACCAATCAGCGACAAGGAGGAAGGAGTGGTGTACTGTACTGGCCGGGCTATAATGTCAAAATACGGGGCGTATATCCCTCGCTATCGACCGCTACCCCTTCAGCTAATATCGACTCAGTTAACAAGACTGGAAAAGTTTACAGTTTTCAAAAGCGCATTGATGTTGTTATAAAATGGCTCACCGACAAAAGACCTCCGAATTTTGTGGCGCTTTATTTTGAAGAACCCGACATAACATGTCACGAGTTTGGATCTAAACCAAGAAAGATTCGACAAGCAATTAGACGTTTAGACCGGACAATCGGGTACCTCATTACAAAACTGCATTCTCATAATCTAATTAACCGACTTAATATTATCGTCACTGCGGACCACGGAATGACCAAAATATCTCACAAACGCCAGATCTACTTGGACAAATATCTCGACCCAAACTGCTATGATATATCAGATTCCGCCGTCATGACTATTTCACCGCGTAAAGGTAAACTAGGGCTTGTATACAAGAATCTTACACGGGTACCACATCTTATGGTGTATCTAAAAGAGGAAGCGCCCACATTTTTGCACTACAGCCACAATCGCAGAATCGCCCCAGTCCTCGCCATAGCCGAGGACGGGTGGATGGTAAACAGTACCAAGCTCCACTCGAGATTTTCTGGCGAGTGGGAGGGACTCACACATGGGTTCTGCAACAGAGACAAGGCCATAAATGCTTTCTTTGTTGCCTGGGGTCCGGCCTTTCGAGCTGGATCAAAGGCTGAGCCTTTTGAGAACGTCAATTTGTACGCCATGATGTGCAAGATTCTGGGAATCAAACCACAACAAAACAATGGGTCACTCAAAGCAACGGCCAATATTGTGAAATCTAACCGCTAATTGAGTGACAATCAAAATGCCGGTGTTTTTCTTAGATTTGCAAACAACGAAATAAAATAACAGGCGCGTTTGGGGATTACAGGAATTTTGTTTGGGTTTGTCAAGTTCAAAGCTAAAATAATATTGATGATACGGTTGTTTTGTTGACTTCATAGGTTTTGTGGTATTGCCGAGCGACAAACGTTACTGAACATTACTTTATAGTTGATTATAAGGAATCATTTAGATTTTTACAAAAACCGACGTTTTTGCTGGTTATCCTCAGCCTCAGCGTGTTCTATAACATGTTAAAAAACGATGATCAAGTTTGAGAATTTTTCAGCCGCGACGTTCTTCTAAAAGGCTCTTTAACACAAAGAGTGCAGTGAAAAATGAAAACAAGAAAATAAGCAACAAGTAAGGTTCAGCATCGTGTTTAATTCATCTTTACTTGCGTAACTATGTAATTACAACCAACTTTTAATTTGTTTATCATTCATTAATTTATGTAATTCTGGTTAATAATTACTCCTCCCGACGGGGACACCAGTCCAACGCAGACTAGTCCCCAGTGGAAGCTGGTATTCATATATCTCGCTGGAATTTCCAAAAGATGTCTGCTAAAGTTGGACAAAAAGATAGTCGTTTTTTCGTCAAAACACCTAATTTCAAACCGTCGTAACCTTGGTTTCCCTGCTCCAAAATTGTCTACGAAAGATAACAAAATCTCAAGATCTTTCTTTACAGTGTAACAATTTTTTCTAAACAATTTTATTTTGCTAAAAAAACATGGTTGAAATGTTGTGCCATTGATTGTGTGTTTTTGACAGCCTTTTCCGTTCATTTCAGTTCAGCTTGTTTTACTTTTAAGAAAACACGCGACTTTCACCCTTCGTTTCAGGTCTAATTAACTAACACACACGTTAGCGACCCTCTTGGATATCGCGTTGTCTAAAAAGTCAAAGATCCTCTGGATATTCAAAGAGTTACTAATTTTATAAGAAGTTAAGAGAGGTCAGTTGGGGAGGGGCGGGGTCCCTAATTGTAACGGCACCGCTTATCGCTAGCAGTCACATTTAGGAAAATCCAGCCAGATATACATTCATTCATATGTATTCATTCACATTTATTTTTGATAATGTGCAAGTGATATGTGAAACACACGCACCGGCACATTTCTAGGCTAATCGAGTGAATATAATACAGAACATATATATGTGTATATATAAACCGCGTTAGTGGAATATGTAGTATATTAATATATCTTTCTAATGATATATGATATATCTTGGTAACTGAACTGAGTGGAATGCAATTTGGTCTGAAATTATACGTGCGGTTTCAAAACTCCAGTCTTTAAAATAACGTAATCTATTATAAGCTAGTTTAATATCCATTTTGAAACTGCTTTCTTATAAGTAAAAGATAATGCTTTATAGGTAACATTTGAAATCGATTGGCTGTTTCAGCTGTTTCTGCTTTTTGATTGGTTCTTCAAAACAGTGCGATTACAGATTCAACACAGTGCGATTAATCTTCTTACCACTACTGTTGGGAATCAATAAGAATTCAGGAATGACCAGTGTTTTCAAAATGGATATAATTAATTCTGTAATCACTGCTGTTGGGAACCAATCAGATTACAGGAATCACCAGCGATTTCAAAATGGATATAAATGATTAATATTGCTACATATAAACACCCAAATCCTGAAATGTGTAATTCCAAGGGCAGAAGACATGGCAAAGAAGAAAACCAACAAAAATAAGTCATTTACGAAATACTATAATAAATATAGTATACGAAAACACCGGTCGAGTAAAATGTCCTGCTCAGTGATATAACACAGCGGTCAGGCCGGGGTTCAAACTAACGAAAATAACAAGAGTACTAATAGTAATGATGACTGGAACAATATTAAACAACTGATTTATAGAGCACCACTCCCTGCAAGATTTAGTGGTGTGGTAGTGGTATAGATTTGAAATTTTTTAATGAATAATATAAACTAAAAGGAGGAAATTATCTGAATTGTCAAAAAGATTATTGGCATTAAATGCTCATTTGAATGTGCTTGACTAAAAGTTAAATTTGCAATTTACTCTTTATGAAAGTTTCAAAAGAGTAAATACGTAACATCAGGCCGGTTCACACCAGTAATCCAGATGCACTCCAAGTACACTTACCTCAAAGTGCACTCGAGGTCGACTTAAGATGGACTTGAGAAAAATCACGTTCACTCTCGAAAAAGCACATGCCATTTTGTCTGCACTTTCTGATTAACCCATCAATCACTTTTCGCGCGTAACAAACAAGGTTGATTTGGATGAATGTTGTCTAAGTGCGCGCTCAAGTATGGTTTCAACTGCATTTGAAATGCACTTCAGCTTCTTTGATGTCGATATGATTCCATAGCAACGAAGGAGAACTCAAGTGCACTTGAGAGTAACAATTTTTGCCCTTCACACTCTAAGTACATATAAAGTGCACTTCAGCTTCTTTGATGTCGACAGGATTCCATAGCAACCAAGGAGAACTCAAGTGCACTTGAGAGTAACAATTTTTGCCCATCACACTCTAAGTACATATCAAGTGCACTTCAAGTGCACTTACGGCCTCTAGAGTGAACCGGCCCAGCATTTTGTTTAAAGAGGTTTGCACTAATTATTATCGAACAATATTTAAAATTTTGACCCTCATCATTAAAAATAAAAATTGACAACCACTTAAGGTAAAACTCCCAAACTATAATCTATTTTTATCCAATCCATTCACATCCAATCTAATCCAATCGAATCCAATCCAATCTAATCTAATCCGATCTAATCTAATATAATCCAATCCAGTTCAATCCAATCTAATCTAATCTAATCTTTTCTAATCTAATCTAGTCCAATCCAATCTAATATAACCTAATTCGATGTTATCTAATCTAGTCCAATTCAATCCAATCTAATATAATCCTAATTAATCTAATCTAATCCAATCCAATCTAATCTAATCCAATTGAATCTAATCTTATCTATTCTAATCTAGTCCAATATAATCTAATTTAATCTATTCTCATCTAATCTAGCCCAATCCAATTCACCCTAATTGAATATATTCTAATATAATCTAGTCCAATCCAATCCAATCTAATCTAATCCAATCTAGCCCAATCCAATCAAATCTAATCTGATCTGATCTAATCTAGTTCCAGTCCAATCCAATCTAATACAATCCAGTCTAATCTGAAAATGGTGTGAATGTTACCAGGCATATTGAAATACTCAAAAATGGAGTTGACTCTGTTATTTAAATGGTTCCGTGTAGGTACCTAGACGTTTGATTCACTTCAGCGACCTTCACAGTAGAATACATGACGGCGGTTATCAAGTCATTCTACTGAAGAAAGTAACTGAAGTAATCCAAACGTTTAATTCTCTACAGAACTTTTTAAACAGCCAGAGTCAACTCCGTTCTTTAAAATAACTTAATTTATTATAATCTTATAATCTAGTTCAATATTAAGATTAATAGGAGGTAACTGTTGATTCCAGTTGATGATAGAAAGAAAACCTTTTGCAGTTTTTTTTTAACTTGCTACATCTCATCAATTAGCTTTTAACAGAATATTTCCATCATATGGAATCATCCGAGACTAAGCAGTGGTGATCTCAAATCCAGAGCATGGCCAGTTCTCAAGTCTTTAATTTGTTGCAGCAATCTCAAGACCCAACCATGAACAAACATTACAAATCGGACAATCTGGTTGACAAGGGCAGCGAATGCTAGCAGAGCCAAAACTCCTGGTGCTGTGAGAAACAGAACAATCTCTATCCACTCGAGAACTTCGAATCCATCGAGTGCCGGTCCTTCGGGAACAACTGCCGCTGACACAAATGACGCCTTGGCAACAATAATAGTTGCTATGATAACCAGTGAAAGTAGAGACACACTTTCAACCACATTTGCTTTAGAATCTTTAAACGGTTTCTTGATCAGGTGGTGAATGAATATGAAGAGCGAACACACATCCAGGCAGATGAATCTTGTCATGGGATCGGTGATAAACGAATGTAGCGTCAACAGAAGAAATCGGCGACCAATCAAAATGCTTTCCCAGTGCAATGTCCCATCAGTGGTCTCGGACGGGCGTAGGAACGGTCCGTAAAGAATTTCTTTAATAGCTGATGTTTCAGTATCACGTTCCGTACTTCTCTGAATGATCCGTTCTTCTTCCTGTATGCCATTCCGGTTTAGGCGGCGAAATCCCCAGTGTACCAATATCGGTAGAGGTAAGCAACAAGCTGTCATGAAGTGCAGTATAGATATTCGACTTTCATACATGTAGTTCTTTTGAGCCAAAGTATAAAATGAACACGAAAGGCAGCAAGAAGAACAATACAAAAATTCCAAGAAGAAATTGCCACCACTGAAAACAGATGATATCGCCACACGAAAACAGTCTAAGTTCGGATTTCAATGGCACACAAGCCAACAACTTAAGGGACGTGTTGGTAAGACTCGCGTATCCTAGCAACAAAGTTTCCATGGCAGCAGCAAGATACGGTAAGAAGCGGGGCTGATCTTTCTTTTGGAATTTGTTAAGAAGACGGTGACAAAAATAAATTAATATGGCAAAGAACATTGTCCCAAAAACCTCTGTGGAAAGAAAAAGTCCTTTTGTAACAACGTTTAAGCCCGGAAATGGACATCCCATTTCCTTGTCAATGGCCTGCACTTGGAAATTAAAAAGGGAAATCAGTGGTTTGATAAAATTAACTTTGTGAAACAGCTCTGGATATGACTGAAGCATTAGTATCTGAGCCATATGGTAAAAGTAAAAGATTATTTTCACATATCCAGAATCTCCAGTTTCTTGCCTTAAAGCTTGATGTACTTGTGGTTTTCTAATTAAGCTTGTTAGTTGGTTCCATAGGTATGACGCCATAGGTGGTTTATGTACCGAATACAAGGACATAACAAAGAGGTAAATGGCTGTTATTATCCAGAACCAGTGATCATTGCATTTGTCTGACTTGCGACATTTTTCAGAGAAAAGAGTTTCCGAATATCCCTGTTTGCAGCTGCCACACATTATCCCAGTTCTGTTTCCGTGGCAATCGTTGTACACAGAGGTATTGGATGTTGCAGGTACGTTGCAGTAGTCCAAAGGGCAAGACGTGAAATTCAACGCAGGCGGGTCCTCTGTGACATTATATCCCCAGAAGTTGGGTTTGGAAACTATGTTTTTAGTGCACGAAGCTCCATATGGACAGGGAAGACATTGAAAGTTTTGAATATTGTAGTCATTGGAATGCCCTCTCTGTAAACTATAAAATCCAACAGAACATGCCTCACAGCTATAAATCAAGGAAGTAATTTCCACAAGAGGAATTTTGTAAATTTCGCTCGTTGAAGTTCTAGCCAGATAAGAATAGTTTCTAAATTTAAGTGCGCTTCCTGTAGTGCAGAATATAGAAGTATTTTCCATAACCATTCTTCCTCCTCTTGTTACAGATATTATGGGATGACGATCAGTAAACATGTCGGAAATCATCGTTGAGTTTAATAGAACAAGTTCCCCTTCGCTGTCTGAGTAAATAAAAGAAAATGGATTGTTCTTCGAACCTGTTGAAATGACTGAAGGTTGCGACTGAACAAATAATGTTCCTGAAATCTGTACCCTGGCTGATCCATCACCAGCATATATGCTTTCTCCGCGAGTAAACCCGAAAACGTTTCGAAATACACAGTTGGTAAATGTTGTATTTGCATTCTCCACATAAAAAGCTCCAGAAAGCGTTTTCACGCTGTTGCTGCCTTCGAAAGCGGAGTCTTGGAACAGCGCATTATGTCGATATGCCCAGTTTTTGTAATAATGCCCGAAGTTTGAAGAGTATTCATTTTGTCTGTTAGGAGGCACAAGGATTTGAAACATGGCGAGTCTGTAGGGGCCGGCTGAATACCGGTATTGGTATGTTCCTTTGTAAGATAGTAACATCGGAAAAATTATGACGGAAAGTTGACCTTTCTACATTTAACATATTTATATGACACAAAAAAGTTGGATCTTTCTTGATGGGATGATTTACCAGGTGTAATGCGAAAAGTGCACTAAATGAATCAACTTTTTCAAGGAAGATGTTAAGTTTGCAAGACATAACATATCCATAGATACGAAGTGCGAAACCTGGATGGGACTGGTTTTTGTTGTAAAATAAGGTGTTCTTTATCGTTATGTGTTTCGTAAAATCTTTAACATTGTAGGCAAGTACTGTTAATGCTTCCTTGTTATCTATAAAACTGCAACTGTCCAATAAAAATCCACCGGCACCGGTGAACCAAAGTTTAGTAAGTACGCTTCCTGACCATAATATAGCAGAATGATGATTTCCAGTGAAATTCGAACAAATAACTGTTGATTTGGCGTTTCCGAAAATAAACACGGCGCCGCCTGTCGGGTTGACATTAGACGAAATTCGTGAGTTTAAAATTAAAACCTTCATCTTCAATGAAGAATAGATCACTATCGCACTTCCTGTACCAGATGAACGGTTTTCCGTAAAATTAGAATATCTTATCGTGATCTTGCTTTCCTTATAACTAATCTTCTTAAGCGATCCACTGTGACTAAACTTCATGACGAGAGAGGCACCAGCAATAAAGCGAAGATGTTTAAAATCAGTGAATTTCGTGAATCTTCCAGTGTTTTTCGTCCACAAACTGTAATCAACAGTTATCTGGACAACTCCTTTCACACATTGGTCAAAAACAACTGCTCCATGTCCAAACTTGTAGGGCTCGTAGTAACTAAGAAGCGAATTTCCTTCGATGAGAACGTGATTCAATGAAGCGGTTACAAATGCAATCGGAAACCAACAAAAATACGCTGCAAGCCCCAAAATATATTCTCCGACATGTACCGCTGTCCCATTCAACCACGCAGTGCATCTTTTGAATTGGACGTTATCAAGGTAAAACTCTACTCCAGTGTTTAGCTTACGAGCCTTGTTGTAACCTATAAAGATACTTCCACCGCGTTTTGCATGGTTGTAGAGGAAGGAACTATTCGTGATGTGAAGTTTTGTCAACAATTCGTTTCTCGTCAATATGGCTCCGCCTTCCTTAGTATCTCCAACGTTCTGTTTAAGAAAGTACCCTTCAGTTATCAAAAGTGTCATTTTTGTAGAACGGTTTTCAAAACAGCGGATGTTTTTGTTTCTTGAACAAAAAACTGACTCAAAGGTAATAAAGACTCGGTTGACGTCGAGAAGTAGATGCTGTCGGAATTAGGATGCTCCTCGATGTTCTTGTAATTGTAAGGAAGATCTTTGTTGGACTGAATTGAAACACGTTTGTATTTTTCCCTTGTTGTTCCGTTGGATATATTGATGGAAATTATTGGGCCGTAATTGAAACTAAATTGACCTCCTTCGCAGAAAATGTTCAAAATAGTATGGGAATCATTGTAACTTGTTACCGTAATTCCGCCTGCTCTCTCTCCACTTGCAGTATTCCCAACAAAGGAAGAGTTCTTAACGTTAAGGAAAACCTCATGTTGCACGAGTCTTCCTGTTACATTCACAACCATGGAGCCATTGTTTCTTGCAAATACAGAATGAACAATTGTTATAAAGGTTTTGTCTTGCTCCGAAATGCTAATGTCAATGGCTTTTAGTGCATTGGAGAATGTACAATTTTCAATCTCGAGTAAGCTGTCATACACTTTGACTGTAGTGTTTAAAAACTCAAGATTGTAAAGCTTAATGTGCAGTTGCTGTTGAGAAACACGATTGAATACAATACCTCCTTGGCACGAGACACGGGTGGGAGAAATGAATCCTGCAAGGGTTAAATTCTTATCAATAAGCACCCGATCTGTTGGTACACCCCTCTGGCCAAATGCTGTCGACTCGCAGGTATATAGTTGAGGATCCAAGTTGTCTGTTCCCATCAATAGCACCCTATCTCGCCAATCGGACCTCTTTACCCCTTGTTGTAGGGTTTTGCAGGGATTATAAAAGCCTCCACAGTTACCAGAGTCCAGTCCAGAGCGAAGAGACACGTACACGTCTTTTGGTTTTGTGCCAAATCTCTCCTGCCCTGTTTATATAAAAAAAGGAACATTATAAACTAGGTGGTAATAAGACCGTTAGAGTGAAAAGTGCAGCTATTTTGGTTCTTGTTGCTGATGTTCACTGTAAAACATCAAAGGAACCAACATTCGTGGTACCCAAAATCTTTATGTGCCGACGCCCAATTGAATCAGCACAAACAAGTTTCCCAGTTTTCAATAACAAATAATGGCCTACAGATTGTGTTAAGTTGCTGAGCAACTTTTTGTGTTCTGAGCAAATTCTTTTTGTATAACCCATCTGTTTCCTCGGCTTTCAACCAATAATACAGATACGTTGGTAATACTAGTCTGACATATACACTCAATCTGCTTCAATTTAAAACTGCAAGGAAAAAAATAGAACAAAAACATGACACAATTGGCCACGCAGCAGTTGAGTGGTTAGCGTGTCTGACTCGTAAACTAAAGACCGTGAGCAAGGCATTTTTCTCGACTTGTCCCAGTTCACTCAGTTACCAGCTTCTGCTAGGGGCTAACCTGCAATGGATTAGTGTCCCGTCCAGGGGGAGTCACAGACTCTCATCTGCTTAACACTACGGAAACCGGAGATAAGCGCCGGCCTTATGAGCCACTTGTTTTTGAAAAGGGCTCAGATTTATTAGTGAAAACATAGAAATGTATAACGTTCAAAAGGCAGCAGTTGAGAACTTTTAAAACACAATTTTCATTCTGCATGATAGCAAAGAATGTTCAATCAGTCACATTTGTCCTTCATGAGTATTGTTGAATTGTGAAATGTAATTAATGCAATTATTAAAATAACAATAATGATGACAACAACAACAATATAATAATAATAATAATAATAATAATAGTAAATTTCACAGCACTATTGCTAGCGTTTGCAGAGCTTTCGTAAGTACAATATGTTGGCAAAATAATTAAACTATGAGAAACTAAAACTCCAAGTTCCAAACTCTTGTGTAAAGAGTAAAAACACCCAGATCAACAAATATAAAGTCATATTTCCAAAGTATTTTTAAATCTGAAGTGTGAGATGAAATGGCAGCTTACCAAAGACTTAAACACAATACTTAAAGTACAGTTGAACCCCGATAACTCGAACCCTCAGTAACTCGAATTCCTCGCTAACTCGAAGCAAAACTAATTTCCCTTGGATTTGCCTCATATATTTACTGTAATTTTAACCCCTATAACTCGAA
>JAOBYH010299957.1:0-13137 GCA_025403525.1 Umimayanthus kanabou | reverse complement strand
AATTGCCTTTTTATTGCATCAAAAATGTTTACAGGAGAACCTTTAAGTAAAACTAAGAGCAATCCGTAAACATATTTTGGTGCCAACTAGATTTTTTTAAAATGCTAAGTTGGCTCCAAAACCTATTGACAGAATATATTTTTAAGAACTTTCTTTAAATATGCTTTGATGAATTTTGTTGAAAAATATTTCATTTCCGCTCAATTTCATTTGTAAAACTCATCGTTTCTTTCGTTAACCCTATCGCAAACTTCAAGAATTTCAAATATCCGCATACACAATGCCGAAGAAATCTGCTAAATGTGACGAAAACCTCGCCGAAAAGTAAAAAGTTCGCCTTTAGAGTGCACAGTCGTTTTACGATCAGAAGTCAAGAAAAAGATCTAGAAAGGTCTACAATTCAAATGAATTTAAGTCGTCCATTTTTCTAAGTACCCAAATACCTGTTTATCAGACTGCATTAGAGGCTCTTTACAACAAAAATATAGCTCTATTACCACCGTTCAATAAGATAATTTGCAAACTTGACATTTATTAATAAGATGGTAAAAAACTACTCAGAAGAACTAAAGTTAAATGACTTAGTGGTTACATGCTGAACTAATGCAGGATACGGTTGGCAATAAAGCCTGGCACACTTAAACTTAAAGGAAAAATAGGAAATTGGATTTATAGTTTAACGAGTGAAAGACTTCAGCTGTTTTATACACGATTTCACCAGCTTAAAAACCTGATTATTAAAGTCTCCTCTGGTAGGCACAAGTTTATAACATGTCTGGGGTGTTGCAGTACATGGGCCTCAGAGCTCTCTTTCAAGTTCAAGGGCAATACAATTTTATGTCTTGCGTAGTGGGCCCTTTTTTGCAGAACTGCGAAGATTGGATAAAAATAACTTTGGAATTTCGAACCATCGATAACTCAAATTCCTCTAATTTAAGATGAACATAAATTTATTTACTAATATACTGTAGTGGCTCAGTAGTACACTCAAACTCCCAACGTGACTGATCTTGTTACAGTCTCAGCTGCTTCGATCCAAAACACGTTCTTACAAAACAGGGGCCGGTTCCCCAAAAGCTGATTAGCTCTAAACCAAGATTAATAGTTAATCAACCGATAGATTCCTTTTTCTAGAGACTGACTCAGCCAGCAAATGATGGATTAGTTAACCAGGAAAGTGATCTGTGTTTGAACAACGTTTCTTGAATAGTGACTAATTAATCCTAATCTAAAAGTAGGCCTAATCCTTGGTTTAATCGGCATTTGATAATTTTATAAATATTCTCGAAACTGGGAAAAGCAGCTGTTACATAAAACACAAAACGATTTCTTGATAGTTCATTTGGTTGTTGTTCAGCTCTGTGTACGTGTCCTGAGCTAGAGAAACAAACTAACTCAACCTGATAATTCGGTGAATTAAAACAGCATGTCAATAACCTCTTGAGCAAACTACTTTTCTCGAGTGGTGTTTAAATTAAAACCACTCCAATAATCTTCGATAACGTACAGTTTCCTTCACGCAACTACCTATTCTTAGATTCTTATCTGTGTCCACAGTTTTCGGCAAGAGACAGAAGGGTACGTCTTTTTCTTAAGCAAAATTACTGGAAGGAGGACCAGTTTTCACCTGAATTCTCTCAAAAAAGAAGTATCAACACTTTGAAGAATCCCCGATCTTGAGCCCCATTAATGCGGTGTACGTGACCGACTTGTCTTGGGATCAAGTGCGCTTCTGGGTAAAATCACAAATGACAAACATCCAATATGTCCAGTTAACTTAGTCTAAAGTTAGCTGCTTCTCCACTTAGATCTTTAGACAATACAAATGTGCCGCTATACTACAGTGTATAGTGACTGGGGGTTGCGGTATATATATTTGCTTTGCAGCAACAGGCGGATCTGCAAATTATTGTGTCAACCGCGCCGTGATTTTGGATTACAAGTTGCTCGACCTTAAATCCTCAAAAAACTGTAACATTGACCTTGTGCGTTTTCGATGAACATTCTCTAGGCAACGTTAAGAAAATTCACTCCAAGCAGTTCTAGTGCAACACACAAAACAAATAACTATTAAAAATGTTTACATTTTCTTAAACTGATGCAACAGTTATATCACAGTATGTTATATTACGTACTTAACAGCATAACAAAGAGCCCCGAAAGTGGTTTGTAACCATATTTGTGTATCTTCTTACTTTACAAAAAATACATTCCGTTTTTCAATAGGATTACGATCATACTTCAAGACCTTGGATTTTCTATGGCTTTTGGTGCAGTGTTTCAAGAGCTCCTCGAAAACAAATCTGTCAGCGAGAGCTGCCAAGGTAGACGCAGCTTTTTATGGAAAGTACGCTACTAGAACAAGGCATTTTTTACGAGGATTAACAACTATAATCACTAGATTTAAGCACAAAATAAAGATATTAAAATGCATTACTTAAACGCAAGTGCTCCAATATTTGACCTCGAAATATCTGCCTTGAATGCCTATGGTCATGTAGATACTGAGAGTCGCAACCTTCTAGCAATTTTTATAGCATAAATTCATCATTCAAGACCTTAAGCCCTTTCAATTTAGGTCAATATATTTTGTGTACGAAAGATACCAAGTGGAAAACTATTTTCATAACCTTCTGAAGAACTGTGAATAAAAACAAAATAGTCTAAAACTCAAACTTGTTGACTCACTTTAATGTAACCTATGCTTACATTATTGAACTGCTATTAGTAATGGTAATAGGACTGAGTGGAGGCCAATTCGGTCTGTAATCATTATGAGTGATAAACAAAATTGGATGAGCGCGGAGCGTGAAACCAACTTATTTTCACGAGTAATGATTACAGACAGAATTGGACAACACGAAAACCTATTACAAATTTATTATAAAAATTACAATTTCCGAAAATAAAACAAACAAACAAACAAAGCCGCGTTGTATCTCGTTTAAGGAAACGTTGCTGTTTTAAAAAGTAAGATATTCTCCATTTTGTTTTCGCCACAGTTTCTTAGAGGTTGGTTGCTGCTATTCATATAGAAACTATTTTCTTGTTGCTGATTGGTCAGAAAGCCAGGAACTCAAGTTGTGATTGGTTCATTCAACTGTCCGATAACAGGTGTCCGATAACAGCATTTTGTTATTAGACACTCTCCGATAAATAATTTTGCTGTCAGATTAAGGAAAAATAGAGTGTTGAATGAGCCAATCAGATCAGTTTTAGCAAAATTCAATTTTTATAATAAGTATTATATAAATTAATTAAGTATATTTAAATACCCTTAGATAGCAAGATAGATATGTTTAATGCTTGAATTTACTTTATTTTGTATAGTATTTTAGTTCGTTTAGCGTTTCCGATTTCATCTAGTCATGTAATTTTCACTTAGTTTTTCAGAATTTCATATATCCTTGTAATTTTACTCTTAGTTTAAACTTATTTGTTATGCGCATTTGAGCATCTCCTATGAAAAATGCGCAATATAAATATTAAATATTGTTATTATTATATTTTTAAAATATTGTTATTATGGGATAATTTTTTTCACTGATATCTTGTTTTAGAAGTGTACTTTTCCACCAGCTACTCTTAAGCGATATCTTTACATGACAATAAAGTTGTTGCTGGCGTCAGTCGCCAGTAGTCCTGTCGAGTTAAAAGCAATCTTGTGTCCAGGCTCCTCCCTCTTCCAAGAGAGTCCCTGGTTGGGTCTGATCACGTGACACCCGGCTTCTGGACAAATATAAACTTTTGTTTAAACACATAAAATATTTCCTTTCTCCACTAGAATAAATAAGAACAAAAATCAATCTCGAGCACCCTTGCAAACGAGATGGGCTCTTTAGTCCCGTTTTCAAAAGTTTCTGTGGACTAAAGGACTTGCACGATTGATCCTCGCGAAAAAATGTTTGCACGCCCATGTGCTTTAAGAAATGTATCAATAAACGTAAAAAACAAGGTTTGACCAACACAAAAAAACTGTACGGAAATTACAAATACAAGTTACACGTACCCTTTCTATACACTACAATGTGGTTGTGTGCCCAAACGCAAAAAACAAGTATCCGATGTTTTGTATTTTAAAATACAAAACTCTGGCTATTGAATTTCTAGCTTTTCTGTTGGTTCCACAACTGACGGTTATCAGCTCATAACTATAATCGTGCCTTAAATGAATAAATAGCTGATTCCAAAACAAAGTTTCCAAAACGAATTCTAACAGAAAAAAGTATGAGTATTTAATGAAAACAGTCACTTCACTTCACTCACGATCTATGAGCTATTTTGTCATCATCATCGTCATTATCCAAACAAAAATGGATAGAACTAGGACTGTATCATGACTCAGATCAAGTTTCACTTCCAACAGAGAACAATTAACTGAAAGAGAAGACAATTCCCCTATAGGGTGTTGAAGTTTTTTTCTAAACCTTGTTTTGCGGTTACTGAACTTACACAATCAACAGACACTCGAGTGTAAACTTATTTCAGTTGAAGTTCATTGTGGTTTGTTTTGTTACACATAACCACTGCCCACAACTGAAAAAATGCCAACATTTAAATGACATGCGCTTCTATTAAAAAATGGCATAAACATGATAAAAACGAGTTGCTAAGTTACCAATACTGACTAAATATGGCAAAACTGACAAATACACTCCTGTATGGCATTCAGTAATTGAACCAGTATTTATATACGAGATGAAAAACGTGTTAGTTCTTTTTTTACTGCACGTTGCCGGGACTATCCCTTTCTTAGAGACGTCTTATCATCGTCTCTTGGCACTAGAGTAAACTGGATAATCCGAATTAGCATATGGTTCGTTTTATTGAATTCTGAGCCAAAAGGAACTTGATTTGACCGCGTGCTTGAGCTGAGAGATTATGTTGAACTCGGGTTAAATTTCTTGCAGGAAAAGAATAACGGAAATTCCAAATACCGTAATTTCAATTTCATACCTGATATTCAAGTAAAGAAAACTGGCAAGATTTCGACTGCTTACAGAACCATAGCGAGTAGACAATACAGATGGTATAGAATGTAGTGGAGGTACAAAATAACAGTTAAAGACTAAGTTTCGGCCCGGTGTGTGTATGGTTTTGTTTAATTGCTTTTCCACAATAGTAGATTTCCTACCCTGGGAGCCAGAGGAAAGACTTGCTCATTATGCAAAACTCCGAAATGGCCTTCTAGGTCGTGATTTTTCGACTTTAGACTTTATTAGACAAATTAAATGAAAAATGACTTTTACAGTTTTCCCAGGCAATCGCAGGTAGCATAGCTAATCTAGACGGGCCTGGGTAATTAAATTTAACTGAGAAGACTTCTAATAAATAATGATAAGTATGAGTTTACAGTTACAGGATAGGGAGACAAACAATTTTATACAAAACTTAAGTTATCATATTATATGGTATAAAGTGACAAAACAAGAATGTACGGCTATAAATGATGTAATTTAACTGTAGGTATTAAGGTTTCCAGATCAATATAATAGTCTTCATATTCTAAAATGTTAAACAGAATTAAATTTCTTTTTTGGTAGCACCCAGAGCTTTGTTGGTAGCTCACTCCACAGTCTCGCACTGTGGCTAAACATCAATTTTAGAATCGTTCATGCTCGCCTAGCCGGTCTCCGTTATATATATGAGCGAAGTATCAGTACCAGCTGACAAACGGGCCACACATTTAAGTGCTATTAAGAATCCAAGTACACCTTGAGGTAATGAAAACTAACTATTTTTCCAACAGGAATAAACAAAGAAACATTCCTTGCCAAACAAAGATGTTTTTGGAATTTATACAATTCAGCTCTATAGATGACTTTATTTCAATGCTAAACATTTGTTTTGCAAAAATGTTGGGAGCGTTTCAACGGGCATTTCAACAAAGCTATGACGTGCTGGGCGAAGTTAGATCATATTTGATAGAGTTTGACTTCTCTCTCCTCCGCAGAGGCTTCGAGGGAGTGAAAGGGAGAGAGAAAGAGAGAGACAAAACAGGGCGCGCGGGGGAACATGGGAAGGGGGAAGTTTCATTGCTCTCGCTTGCTTGCCATCCCTCCTTGAAAAACCCCAGGGAACCTCTGCGGAGGAGAAGTTTGACTTCATTCAAATTTGATACAACATCGTCCCAACATTTCTTTTGTTCTGAAAATATTGGGTCATGTTGCAGACGTTTGAACGCTCAACCAAATCTTAGTGCGAGTCAAGCATGCGCACACACCTACATTTTGATTACGATCCAGCGAGTAAAAACCTGGTCTCCAAGTTTGTCACCCTACTTGCCTTCCTGGACTCGTCACGTCATATTTATATGCAAAAAAATTCACACGATGTTGGCACCGTTTTAACAGCCCTTGTCCAACATCACAAAACATCGTCCCAACATGGCCCAAAAAATGTTGGGTGAATATTGGATAATACTGGCACCGTTTGAACATTCTGTAAAATAGCTGAAACGGATCCAAGTTAACGTTATGAGTGCTGAACCGACACTCCTGTTTGCCTAGGAACGAGCTATCAGCAGCGACAAAGCTCCAAGTCAAGCTGCAAATCCTGTTAATAACAGGGTTCTTCGTCTGAATAGATGTCGTTAAAAATGGATCTACACAAGCACCTAGCTCTTGAAACGTGCAATTCTTTTAATGCGCTAAGTCATCGTCAAGATCACTCAGAGAATCAGCTCATTTACGCTCATGGCCAATTTAAATTTCCTTACGTTCCAATTAGTTCCTACATTCCAACTAATCCTTCGCGCTGTAACCACAAAACTCCGCAATGTCTTTTTGGCCAGTGTTGGCAGTTAAATAGCAATCTCAAATCTTATAGCTTCCCCCAGTGCTTATATACGCTTATACAGATAGTCATTGATGAAGCCGATTAAAGTACTTAAGCAGTAAGGAACGGAATCTTTTTCAAATCAGATATATAGGACTCGAGAATGTATGCTGCTTTCAATTAGCCTGTGCAAAAGAATTTGAAACTCTGGATTCTATTCACGTTTTACTCGAGTAGACTTGTTTTTATCAGCAGCAATTTTGTTAAAACGGAGCAAAGGAAATTACATTGGTTCATTCTTTCCTACGACAAACTGCCGCATCTCTCCCAAGCTGACGCTAACATCTCGTTTCATGTGACGCTAGGTAAAAATCGCCGTGAAAACATACTTCGTTTCAAAGTTTGTTTTTATTCTCATATCATGCCAAGACCGCACAATTTTAACGTTTACGACAAATGAATCTGTATAACGTCAGCACGATAGACAATCAACTGGGTGTATTCCATCAATCAGGTTCTACCGGTTATGAAATCTTGGGAGACTACGATTTTTAGTTCTGTAATTTTTCCAGTGGCAACGGCCGGCATTTTCAATACTTGTTGGAACAAGCTGATTATGTCAGCCAGAGAACCCTAAATTTTAGCCTTGGAACAACTTTAAGATTTAAAATTATAAAAATGATCAAAATGTTACTAAAAACATTAGTTAGATGCCCCCTTCTCCCCCTGTTCAGTGTTGGAACTATTCACTGCACATAAAATTTCGATATTTTGACAGTTTTGAAAGAGTTTACTCAAAATTGCTGTGGGGGAGGGGGTCGTCACTACTCTAATGACCATGATTGCAGGTCCTTCAAGCTTGAAGTGCTTGCCTCAACGCAAACAAATAAATAAACAGCGTAAATTGTTCTATTTCACTAACTCATAAAAAAAAAATGTAAATTGAAAGAGGGCAAACTTGTAGCTACTGATAAACTTTTGAAAGTAGAATTTAGCCTAAAAGCTAAAATTTTGAAAACATACACACAACTTTCATTTGTGTGAACAAATACGACTTCTTATGTCCAAAAGCAGAGGAGTTTGCAAGTTTATGACCTCTTAAGTGATAAAAATGATAAAATAATGATAAAAACAAATATTCCTTTTTGTCCTCCTTTGCTAGCTCCTCATTTTCTTGCTTATGTTCTTGTTTCATTCTGTCATGCTTTTTTGTTTTTGTGTTTTTCTTTAGCTCTGTTTACACGGCACAAACTAACCCGGGTTCGACCCAGGTTAAAACTAACCCAACACGGGTTTACACGATAGAAACTAACCTGGGTTAGTTTAAACAGGGCTTTTGTATCCATTCTAACTGTGTACCTTCAACTAATTAGCACTCTTATAAGATAATCAGTTGTCACTCTAATTAGCACTCTTATGACCCTTTATATTAAACATTCAATACTTTCTTCAAAGGTCACCTGTCTAGACTAGCCCCTATGGTTATTATGGATGACCTGCATTCTAATCCTGTATATATTTCTTCATTTTCGATTTTGTTTTCTGAAACTTGTATTAATATTGAATCAAGAGTGCTAAATAAAAGTTGTTGTTGTTGTTGTTGTTAAGGGCTTAAAAATGCATCGACCAAAATGGGTCTTCGTGACGATCCGTGGACACCCTGTCCCAAACTCCAACCTTGCCTAAACTAACTCTACCTGAACACAAGCCTGATCCTAACCGTCTGTCAAGTAAAACCCTAAACGTAACTTGTTTACCTTTTCTTTGTCTGCTGACCATCGTCTTAGCGTTCGTTTTAGCTCCAGGCTATTCATCAACAGGTCAGGTGTAACCGGTAGGGGACTGGGTTTAGATGAAATCTGGCCCGGCCCAGGATGCACTGGGGTCTCCAGTGTAAATGTATCTGTGTACGTAACGAAAGGAAACAATACATAACATATTACATTTAGCATGTAAAGTGATAACTCGAATTCTCTAATTTCAGGCAAATTGTCAAAGCACCCACCCAAAATTGAAGAAGTAAAAACTATACAGTATGTATTTTTCGGCTGTTCTCGCAAGGAGTTTCAGACACTACAATGTAATTTTCAAATTCTTACAACTTTGAAAAAAAATGCAAAACTATAACCTTATTTTGCAAGCACTATACTAATCAAGAAAGAAGGAATAACAAATAGCGTAAAAGAATATAGTTCGAACTATTAGAAGACAAATCTATGTACAGTGAATAGCTAAAACTACCCGCATACAGTTCTTTCAAGAAAGGTTGTCTTGTGCACTGAAGTTTACCCAGACAAAAAGGAGTTATGGGTTGTCAAAAATAAAGGAATAACTCACTAGAATACAATCGAATGCAGTTGAAATGCTCAAATTATTTTTATTTGTCTTCATTGAAGTTTTCCAATGTAGAACTTGTATTCTAGTGAATATTTTCTTCGTTTATGACAACCCATAATTCCTTTCGGTCTAGATAAATACCAATACACAACACAACCTTTTTCAAATAGCTGTAGCAAACATATCTTAAAATGGCGTTCGTAAAAGACAAATAACTACATAACCCGATTCGCCTTAAACAATCGATTCCGCCATACTATTTTCCTGTCGAAAATTTTAGTATCACAGCGCTTGTTTGTGATATTTTACTCTACATGTATAACTTTGGTAACCTTGCATTTATATTAGTAATGTTTGTAAAAGATTCTGTAAAACAGCAGTTTAAAGGAGCCAACCCGTACCGATCAAAACAAACACATAATTGGCAAAAACAACCAGAGCATAATAGCCATAAACGATAGCACTAACCCTTAATAAAACAATAGCTGGTGTAGTCAGAGCTCTCAAGTCTCGCGCATTGATTCGGATGTCATCTTACGCTCTCACGCTCAAACAAGTACTTTTCACGCATTAAATATATTTAAAATTAAAATTTCTCAAAAGTATCTGCATGACAACTGATTATCTCATAAGTAAGTTCTAGGAAACGTTTCGGGGCATAATGTTGTTTTTCATGTAAAGAATCGACTTCTAGCCTTTGCGTGTAAACTTGGTATATAATTTGACTTCTTGAAAGGTTTCCACCCGATCCTCCTGAAACACAATTTCGTCTCTGCAAAGTTTCACTCCTTCGGCAAATCTCAACTTGAGAGCTCCGTGTAGTGTGACGTAATCACTCAAAACACATCTCTAGAACGGTACAGTTATGCTGGTTTAAAGTGTGGAAGGTCATTGCACATAATGTGTTTGTGTTACACGCGAGCCAATCTGCTGTTAATCAACTCACTTGGTGTGACACGTTGTAACGGAATCTGTGACTGTGGTGTGTTGGATGGGCGTGACCCACACTGCCAACAGCGACCTGTCTGTTTGTCCATCTCCATCATTCGCCTCTCCTGGGCCATTGCCAACCTATCCTGGGGGATGCGAGCACACAATGGATTAAATCTTTGTTCTGATACTGCTAAAGACGATTTATGACATGTAATCCACGTTTTTAGCCAGAAACCGCAAACCAAGACTAACATATGATCAGAACCAGGTGGCACGTTTGCTCTGTTTTCTACCTCGACCCCAAGCGCTCAACGGCCGGCAAGCTTAGAATCTCTGGAGGCGTACTAGTGGTCTTAGGGAAGAGACCTTTTATCCCTCTTCCAGCTAAGGCGCAAGAAAGAAAGAGGGTGAAACGAGCACGTGTACCTGAGAGTCCCCTGTGGTACTCCCGACATGGTGTCGATTAGATTGTTTGTTGGTAACTGTCAGCCCGGCGAGGGAATCAGAATGGATTTTCACTGGCTTGTTTCACAAATACTAAACAAACCACCTGCTACTTGATGACGAAGAACTGGAAGAGAAAAACATTTCTGCTAATCTTGGTGAACAAATTTCTTCAGGCGCAAAAACGGTTGAAGTGAGCGAAGTTCTAACAATTTTGCAGGGCAAAATTAAGCCTGGCCTTGACCCTAGCCCTTTCTTTTCACCGACTCACAACCCATTTGACTCATAAATAACGGTCCTCTTATGAACCTTTGCTGATGAAATATGCTAAGCACCTGTGCGATCTGACGTTCTTTCTCTTGCAGTAACATGAGCTTCCCCTCTACGTCAGCGCGCTGGTTCTCCGCATTCAAACGAACACGTTCGGCCAGTTCCAAGGCGCGTTCGCCCTCCTCATGGGTGCGAGCTGCATCCTGGAGGAGAGACCACGAAATACAGTTCATTATTAATTAATAAATTAAATATCAAAATTCTTCTGATGAAGGAAGGAGGGGACGTACCTTTATGGGTATCCGACACTATCTGACAGATGGGAGTGTGTGTGGGTGTGTTTGTGTGTGGGTTTGTACACATGGATCAGGGCGAGTTTCGAGGACTTTCCAGGAAATGTCAAGGTTTGAGGACTTTCACCTGGTTGAAACTCATCATGGCACAAAATGTACCCATTTCCCAACAACAGATGATAATGCGTTTGATCACACAGTAGACGACGGTACACTATTTCACACTACGGGAAGTAGTGAAATTACTCCAAACCGATTGCACACAACATCATTGAACAAGCGATGAATTCGTTACGCAGAAAACTTAAAACTGAGTGGAACACGTTAAAAACATGTTCCTGGTCATGAAATCCCAAGCCACAAAAGTAAGTTCCATATGGTGTACAAGCGCTGTCAACAGTTGCATTCTCAAAAATTCCTGCGGCCCCAAAATTAGAAAAGAAAGGTATAAATACAATATCAAAATACTAAATATATGTTAAGATATTTTTAACTGTTTTCCTCTTACTCAAATATGAACGGCTTTAAATAACATGCTGGAAGTCCAAGTAAAGAAAATCAGCAAGATGAGAATGAAAGTGAAAATGAAGAAAATGAAAAAAACTGTCTCACAGGTTGTTCAGCCTAACTACTGACACCAATTTCTCGTGCCATCAAATCTTACGATCTGTATCTCTCCCAACATCAAGTTTTCACGTTTTTTTCTTCATTGCGAAAAATGCCAAGTTAGTTCTAGCAAAAACAAAGACTTGTTCTTACCACACTAAGCTCTTCAATATCTCGCGAACGTTTCTGTAATTCTAAACCGAGTTTTCCAATCCTGTCTTTTTCCTCCTCGAATGTGGCTCGTGCATTTTCCAGGTCCTTCTTCTCTTTTGCCAGTTTCTCCTCCTCTTGTTTCATCATTGTTTGACGCACCATCAAACCAGCAGAATCTTCTTTGATTTTAGCAGCAGTAAGTTCCAAGTCTGCTTCTGCCTGCCATCGAGAAGCAAAGAGAGCCGATTTATTTACGTTATATTTTCTGTTGAATATTAAGTCGGTCAGAGATGAGAAGCAAAGAGGGATACTTTTGATTGTGACTGGTTTCTGCAAAGCGCTGAGGTACAGTTTCACTTTATCATCTTTGGAAACCTAGGGTCTTAGGAGAGGAGAGAGAGGGGATAAGAGAAAGGGGATAAGTGAGAGAGAAAAGTGAGCACGGTGAAAAAGAAAAAAGCGGAGAAAGACAGTGCTTTCCATTCTACTCCTTCCCGTCTCCTTCTCACACGAGTTTCTTTTTCTTCTTTCTTTCACAACGATTTATGTCTCCGTGGGTAAATATATTCAAGGATTCAAGCAGTTAAACTACGAACGTTCTATAAAATAATCAATTTTATGAATTACCAAACACTGAATATTGAATTTCTGGCAGTTTGATTGGCTCTCTATTCCAGGTACATATCCTATATCCTGTAGTTTGTCCAATATGGAAACCGATAATTTTATCACGGGAAATTTTCCCTCAAAATGGCCGAAAATTAGAGTCGGTAGAACTAAGAAAACAAAATTCGAGATATTTTTATCCTGTGTTTGGTACTTAATAAAACAATTATTCCACTCACGCTTGTATATGAGCTTATGATAGCCGACTCGGTGTTCCGCACCTCGTCCGCTATCTAAAAGCTTATATCTAACGCGCGTTCGTGGAATATTTGTTAAATATTAAAAATCAGTTCTACAGCAAACCTGAACTGAGCTGGCGGCCTTTTGATGATCACGTGTGAGGAGCTCCTTGTGTGTAGACGCCAACTGCGCACGCTCTAATGCCAGGGCCCTTCTTTCGTCATGTTGTTGCATCACAACACGCTTCTGCTCGGCAAGTAGCTCCTCCTTGGCCCGCTGTACCTCGGATCGTTCAGAGGCCAACTGTTCCATTGTCATGCGCCTCTCATCATCCAATGAGGACTGCATTGCTTTCACTCTTGACTCGTCTTGGGTCAACTTCCATCGATCCTGGTCCATTTGGCGAGTTTGCTCTCTCATGTGGATCTCCATTCTTGAGATGAGCCCTAACAAACAATAATAATAATAATAATAATAA